>MU004199.1:1285764-1311987 GCA_010093605.1 Lophium mytilinum | reverse complement strand
AGACTTACTAGTAAATAGAAATATATTAAAAGAATACTGGGTTTATAAAATTAAAACTAATATAGATAATAATATATCTAAATATAAGATAAGATGGGTAGTAAAAGGTTTTAGCTAAGTCTACAGTGTAGATTATAAAGAAACCTTTGCTAATACCTGCCGCCTAGAAGTATATAGGCTATTGCTTATAATAGCTACCTATTATAACTAGAAAATAATATAATAGGACTTTAAAAATGCATTTACGCATGCAGAATTAGATAAAGAACTTTACGTAGAACAACTATATAGTTTTAATAAAAACAATAGTAATAAAGTCTATAAACTAAATAAAGCGTTATATAGTTTAAAATAATTACCTAGACAGTAGTATATATATCTAGCTACCTATCTAGAAAAGTATAGTTTTAAAAGTACTATTATAGAGCAAGCAGTATTTAAAAATACGCAACTAAATATTATAATAGTCTGCTACGTAGATAATTTATTAGTATTTAGGCTAAATATAAAAGATATAGAAAATCTACAATTAAAACTAAGTAAAGACTTAGAATTAATAAACTTAGGCCCTATATCCTATTTTCTAGGCATGGAAATAATACGTAATAGAAAAAAAAGAACCTTATTACTAAGCTAGAAAAAATATATAAAAAGTCTATTAAAAAGATTTAATAAAGAGAAACTAAATCCCGTTTCTATACTAGAAGAAATAGGTATAAAACTAGAGAAAAACGATAAATAGGCATTAAAAGAAGATATAAAACTATACTAGCAATAAGTTAGAAGTCTTATTTATCTATCTATAAAGACAAGACTAGATATAGCCTATAGCGTAAATCTATGCGCTTGTTTTATGTCTAATCCTAGTCCTATTTACTTTAAAGCCTTAGAAAGGATCTAGAAATACTTATTATATAAGCCTACGTATAGAATTAGCGTTAAATTTTCTCCTAGTAATCCAGCACCCTATTTATTAGGATATTCCAATGCAGATTATAGGGGTGATATAATAGGAAGAAAATTAATAACTAGCTACTACTTCTCCTATGGAAAAACCCCTATTAGCTAGAATAGTAAACTACAGAAATCTATAGCACTATCTAGTTGCGAAGCAAAATATATAGCTTTAAAAGAAACTATAAAGGAATATATATACTTAATAAGTATATTAAAACAACTTAATATTAAAAATATAGAAGACTTCTATCTATTTACAGATAGTTAATTAGCTTTAGAGTTAGCTAATAATCCTAAACACTACTTAAAAACTAAATATATAGATATACAATATTATTTTATAAGAGAAAATGTTTAAAATGGATTAATAAAGCTAGCCTACCTTAATACTAAGGAGCAAATAGCTGATATATTCACTAAACTATTAGTGGGAAGTAGTTTTACTAAAATAGTAGACTATATGAGATTAGATACTAAATAGATATATAGATATATAGATATAACTCTATTATGTAAATAGATAGATATATAGATTCTATCTATCTATCTATCTATCTGTGCAAAGAAGAAAATCTATCTATCTATCTATCTATCTATCTATCTATCTATCTATCTATCTATCTATCTATCTATCTATCTATCTATTTATCTATCTCTCTATCTATTTAAAAAGAATATATAAAATAAGCATATAACGCTTAAAGGAGTATGTAAGGATTATAATAGCATAAGCGTTATATCCTTACGCATAATAGGCTTAAAAGCCTTTAAACGGGACGAAACCGTAAGCGTTTAAACGTAATACAACAAACATTGGATAACGTTACAAGAACATTAGAGAAACATTTTATAATGCATTAAATGCTGTATGTATACTCTGTTGCTGTTAATATAGAATAGAACTTAAGTAATACAATTTCTATCTATCTATCCATCTATTCTCCCATCGACTCTATACCTTTGACATAAACTTTATAGTTAGATTTACTAACTAGCTTAGTAATACTAATCATATCCATTTTAAATTAAGTAGATAGATAGATAGATAGATAGATAGCCTATTAGGTAAATAGATAGAGAGATAGATAAATAGATAGATTTCTATATATCTTTAGATTATTAAATATTTCTCTTTCTATTTATCTATACATTTAGCGCATAGATAGATAGATAAACTCTATATATCTATATCTTTAATAAATAGATAGATAGATAGATAGAAAGAGAAATATTTTGATTTTCAATCGATTTCTCTATATTGTGTTGGATAAGATGATAGGATATAAGGTTATAATCTAATTTAGAGTATCTAGATTTAATATATAGTAGATAATAGATATTAGAAGGTTAAGTATATAGTTTATAATATAATATAGGCTTATAGAAGCTTTATAATAGTAAATATAAATTTCTTTAGTTTAATTTAATTTGTGATAGATTTATAATTCTAGATCATGTTCCAGCTATTGTACAACGGGTTTATATTTAATAATTTCATCCTCTTTCTTAATTTCGGCTTTATTTTGTGCTTGAAACTACTTATATAGTAGTGTAGTAGGTTTATATACTAGTAATAGTAAGTAGCGGCGTTTTTATCCAATACTTGGTTAATTTAGAACAATATTTAGTTAATTTAGATGAGATAGAACCTGCCCGTTAGTGCTTTGTATAGCTGTAGATTGCGTAGTACAATCTAAGCTCACAGCCTATTAAGGTATAAAGTTAATACCTCTTCGCCTAAGTGTATAGATCTTGTTTGCTTGTAGATCTAAAAATGCGTAGAATTATACCACGATTGTTAAATTAGCATTTCGCAACTACCCACGAGGGTAATCAATGTCGGGTTAACCGAAACCAAGCCTAGACTCTACAACTCGAACGGGGAACACGCAAAATATGTAGCACTGAGCTACTGTTGGGATAAGTACCATCCGATTACTACCACGGAGGCGACATTACGAAAGAAAGAAACGCAAATTTTATTTGCAACGCTGCCCAGGTTGTTTCAAGAAGCCATCATTCTTACTTGTGCTCTTAGGGTTAACTACCTTTAGATTAACGCTTTGTGTATTATCCAGAATAATAGGAGTGCCTGGATAATGGAAGCATCAAGAATGGCAGACGTTTATTCTTAAGCTCACGTCACAATTTCAGCAGACAGCGCCAAAGATGCGAGAGAAGGCATCTTTTCTGCGAGAGGTCAATCGGCAAACAAATCCATTAGCATACCCTGCCCTGGAATTTTGGAAGGCAAAACCAGTCAGGTATATGCGCAGATAGAATCCTAAACAAATGTATTCGGAACTAGGACTGCCATTTACAACGAAGTTAAAAGGGACGTTAGGCACAGTCCACAATTAACGTTAACCCTGCTAGATACAAGAGCTTGGACATTTCAAGAGCGACTACTTTCTCTAAGGACGCTCCACTACACTGCAGTTGAGATGGTATTTGAGTGCAAGGAAAACTGGCGCTGTAAATGTACTCTAGAGAAATTTAACTTAAAAGGCCAACTGTTTAAGAACCAACAGCCATACCAAAGCGTTGATCTTACAACGAAGAACGGGCCAAGATTTAACTGGGAAAGCATCGTTTCTCAGTTTATAGAGAGGAAGATAATGTATAATACTAACTGCCTTCCCGCAATAGCAGGAGCAGCCAGTGCGATGAAGCCGTATAGGTCTAAGGACTACTTGTTTGGCTTGTAGAAACCAGAACTCCTGACGAATATGCTCTGGCAAACATCAGATGGTTTGGGGACATTATACGAAGGAACTTCCCACCGGAACAACTTACAGTATGCCCCAACGTGGAGCTGGGCGTCCGTAACCTCTGTAGTTCTCTTACACACAGTTGATGTGGGTGAATACTTCTCGGAAATTATTGATATCAAGGTAGAATATATAAGGATTATAATAGCATAAGCGTTATATCCTTACGCATAATAGGCTTAAAAGCCTTCAAACGGGACGAAACCGTGAGCGTTTGAACGTGATACAACGAACGTTAGATAACGTTATAAGAAACGTTTTATAATGCATTAAATGCTGTATATATACTCTGTTGCTATTAATATAGAATAGAACTCAAGTAATACAATTCCTATCTATCTATCCATCTATTCTCCCATCAACTCTATACCTTGAACAGAATAGGCTGGCTAGAATCCATATGGACTAGGCACTAGCTCCCTAACACTTTGTAGACTATTTGCTTAAGGCACTATTATAAAGGAGGGCGTTGGCCTTGGCTTATATGTGGGGCGTAATGTTGGGGTAAGAGCATGTCTATTTCAGCCAGATGTGATATGTAAGGATTAGATAGAAGTGTTTATTAGCGAGGAGGTCTATATTTTTACAGTTGTATGGGATAAAGAGCATTACAGCTCCGCAGACTGCATCGTTGTTAAAGCTGTGGATAAGGCTGTGTCCACCTTTAGGCGAGTGGGAGAGGTATTTATATTTCCCGGACATTACTCTAACTGGACGCTAGAGACTATTACAATTATCTAGATATGAAATTACTAGCAAATTCTTTTTCTTTACTTAAGCCTTTACTATTCTGCATTATTTATAGGGATGCGTATAGTATAACACAATAATGTTCTATTATATTCTTAGAACATGTATTAATATGTCTCCCCAATCCGAATGCAAGAAAATTATCCGCAAAGTTAAGCTATTAAACTAGCTGAGTTGCGTTTCTACCCTCTATAGATAGGATATATTTTACCTACTTTAATATATACTACTCTAATATTATTTTTTAAATATAAAATCTAGTCTACTAAAGATAGAATAGTAAGCTATTTTCTATATATATATCTATAATCTATGCATCTATCTATCTATATATCTATATATATATCTAGCTATCTATCTATTAATATACTAATTCTATATCTTTACTAGCGTTTAAAAGTAATATAAGGAATGCTAGATAATACTAGAAGAATGTTAGAGAAGCGTTTTAAAATACGTTAAATAGTATATATATATAACTATATTACTATTAGTATAGAATAAAACTTAAGTACTATAATTTATATTTATCTATCTATATATTTATGTATCTATCTATCTATCTATCTATCTATCTATCTATCTATCTATCTATCTATCTATCTATCTATCTATCTATCTATCTATCTATCTATCTATCTATTTATCTATTTATCTATTCTTCTACTAACCTTGTATCTTTAATAATTATCTAAGATTCCTTTTATTTTTATCCCTATATAATAATACTTAAGTCTATAATAAGTAAAGAGATAACGCTTATACTATTATTAAACTATAGATAGATAGATAGATAGATCTATTTATTACGCTAATTTATTACACTAATTTATTACGCTAATTTAGCTCCTATAAGGGTCTATGCAGCGGCTCTATATAGTGCGTTATTCTCTTATTAAAGGAAACTAGCCCTTATTAGGGAAACCTCCTCTAAGACTAGCTAAGGTAGCCGGTTCTCTTTTAGGTACAGGTGCTACCACGCTTTAATATAGCGCGCCAAACTTAATAAGGGAAAAATGGCCTAAAACCCCTACCGCCTAGATTGTGAATACTTCTAGGGGAAACGTTGTAGTGTCTTTGCCTAGCACAAGAGAGAGATTGGCTTGGCTCCCAAGGGAGGCATTGGCAGATTGGCATCCTTTTTCAAAGGAAAGCGTTTCTTACTAAGTAACTTATATAAGGTTTACAACAGCATAAGCGTTATATCCTTACGCATAATAGGCTTAAAAGCCTTTAAGCGGGACAAAACTATAAGCGTTTACACGTGATATAATAAATGTTAAATAATGTTATAAGAATATTAGAGAGATATTTATAATACATTAAATGCTATATATATACTCCGCTGCTATTAATAGAGAATAGAACTTAAGTGATACAATTCCTATCTATCTATCTATCTATCTATCTATCTATTCTTCTAGTCGTCCAATACGTTATAATAATAATCCTATATAATAACGTCCCGTCTACTTAGTAAATCTAAAGATCCGCTAACATTTTTATATATAATGCAAGTGTTATAAATAAGCGTCCGTTACGTGCTAAATATAGATACTACTAGTAATTATAAGAAGCGTTATTACTAAGTCTTAAATATATAGTTATAAACTATTTATATTAGTAGAAGTATTAGAGGATAAAGTTCTAACACGTTATAGTTATCTACCTATCCCTACTGTCAAAGGTATAGAGTCGATGTAAGAATAGATGGATAGATAGATAGATAGGAATTATATTGCTTGAGTTCTATTCTACATTAACAGCAACGGAGTTGTATATATACAGCATTTAATGCATTGTAAAACGTTTCTCTAACGTTCTTATAACGTTATCTAACGTTTGTTGTATTACGTTTAAACGCTTACGGTTTCGTCCCGTTTAAAGGCTTTTGAGCCTATTATGCGTAAGGATATAATGCTTATACTATTGTAATCCTTATATACTCCCTTAAGCGTTATATGCTTATTTTATATATTCTTTTTTAAATAGATAGAGAGATAGATAGATAGATAGATAGATAGATAGATAGATAGATAGATAGATTTTCTTCTTTACACAGATAGATAGATAGATAGATAGAATCTATATATTTATCTATTTGCGTAATAGAGTTATATCTATGTATCTATGTATCTATTTAGTATCTAATCTTATATAGTCTACTATTTTAGTAAAACTACTTCCCACTAATGGTTTAGTGAATATATTAGCTATTTACTCCTTAGTATTAAGGTAGGCTAGCTTTATTAATCTATTTTAAATATTTTCTCTTATAAAATGATATTGTATATCTATATATTTAGTTTTTAAGTAGTGTTTAGGATTATTAGCTAATTCTATAGCTAATTAACTATCTGTAAATAGATAGAAGTCTTCTGTATTTTTATTATTAAGTTGTTTTAATATACTTATTAAGTATATATATTCTTTTATAGTTTCTTTTAAAGCTATATATTTAGCTTTGCAACTAGATAGTACTATAGATTTCTATAATTTACTATTCCAGCTAATAGGGGTTTTTCCATAGGAGAAGTAGTAGCCAGTTATTAATTTTCTTCCTATTATATTACCCCCGTGATCTGCATTTAAATATCCTAATAAATAGGGTGCTGGATTACTAGGAGAAAATTTAACGCTAATTCCGTGCGTAGGCTTATATAATAAGTATTTCTAGATCCTTTCTAAGGCTTTAAAGTAAATAGGACTAGAATTAGACATAAAATAAGCGCATAGATTTATGCTATAGGCTATATCTAGTCTTATTTTTATAGATAGATAAATAAGACTTCTAACTTATTACTAGTATAGTTTTATATCTTCTTTTAATGCCTGTTTATTGTTTTTCTCTAGTTTTATACCTATTTCTCCTAGTATAGAAACGGGATTTAGTTTCTTTTTATTAAATCTTTTTAATAGACTTTTTATATACTTTTTCTAGCTTAGTAATAAGGTTCTTTCTTTTCTATTATATATTATTTCTATGCCTAGAAAATAGGATATAGGGTCTAAGTTTGTTAATTCTAAGTCTTTACTTAGTTTTAATTATAGATTTTCTATATCTTTTATATTTAGCCTAAATACTAATAAATTATCTATATAGCAGACTATTATTATATTTAGTTGCGTATTTTTAAATACTGCTTACTCTATAATAGTACTTTTAAAACTATACTTTTCTAGATAGGTAGCTAGATATATATACTACTATTAAAGAAACACTAAAATTATAATTTAATCTATATTGTTGTACGGGGGTTCCTTTCCGTCTTATTTAAACCGCAAGGCTTATACAAGAGTAAGAATTACGTTTATTACTAGTGCAGCGGCGTTACGTTGTAGCTAGAGGTTGTCTTTAAAGACGTTGTCCTTAACGCCGCTAGAATAGTAGAGTTTTTACGGGTCTTAGCGGCCTACTACTACTAAAACTTAATATCTATAGATAGAAATTTAAATAGTAGAACTTTCTTAAGAACCACCTAATCTATTACTATCTAGAAGCTTACTATCCTAGACTATAAGCCGGCGCCTGCATTTACTAGTAGAAGTAGAAGGCCTAGTAATAGAATAGGATACTACTATACTTATTCTATTCTAAGATTATACTTATAGCAAGGATAGGGAGAATTCTAGCACTATTAACTATATTAGATAATGTTAATCCTTATTATATTAATATTAACTTAGCTGCGGCGATATTAATCTAGAACTTAGAGAGCTAGAAATAGACTTAGAAGTAGGGGAAGAATGTATTAACATAGTGCTAGAATAGATAAAGATGCAGGTAGTAGCTAAGGGAGGATAATAAGTTTAGTTAGTAGATAGAAGGCATAGTAGCCGTATAGTATTAGGTTACTATTAGAATAATAGCTAGCTACTAGGTATACTATTAGGCTAATACCTCTATCTATAAGATATAGTTAGCCTATTATTATAAGAATAATATAGGTAACGCAAAATAGCTACTAGAACTAAAAGAGCTGTAGGGCGTAGTATATAATAGTAATAATAGATAGCTCTAAGAACCTTACCCCTTTACTAGGCTCTAACTCTTAGTAAATCTATAGCGGAGAAAGAATTAAACCCTTACTAATAATACTATTTATATAGCCTAAAAGAATAGATATATATATTAGTCTATTAAGAGGTAGAGGCTAGCTATAAGATAGGCTTATAAAGTAAATTAGATATATATAGAATAGAGGTATATATTTAGTAAGCTATACCTATAGTAGAGAGTTCTAGTAGAAGAGCTACGCCTAACTCTATTTTATATATAACTCTTATAGCTCTATAATATAAATATATTTTAGAAATAGACCTACTACTCTACCTCTTAATAGTAAGAGAAATAGAAAGGGAGTAGATCTAGCCCTTCTACTTAATACTATAGCCCTACTATTATATATAGCCTTACTATAACTAATAGCCTTACTATAACTAATAGCCTTACTATTACTAATAGCCTTACTATTACTAATAGCCTTACTATTACTAATAGTCTTACTATTACTAATAACCCTACTATTACTAACTATAGCCGCAGTATAGCTCTTAGCTAAGCTATAGCTCTTAGCTATACTATAGAGGCTTATACTTACTATATATAGCTATATACTCTCTATAGTATACTAGAACTAATAGATAGTTAGCTTTAGATTTCTACTATATACTCTATAGTATATACTTTTTATTTCTTATAGCTCTTCTATTTTTAAATAGTCTACCTACTTTATAATAGTATATATACGCGGCTTTTTTCTACTATTAGTTAGTTATACTATAAAGGCTTAGACTTACTATAAGTAGCTATATACTTTCTACTTATAGACTATAAACTATATACTCTATACTTTTAGCCCTTCTATAGCTATTAGCTATACTATAGGGGCTTATATCTACTACTATAGCTATAAACTCTATACTTTATAGCTACTTATAGCCCTTCTACTCTTATAGCCTATCTATAAAATAATAGACTATCTATAAACTATATACTTACTATATACCTCTACTATATACTATCTATATACTATATAGCCTTTCTATTTAAATAGCCTATATAGCTACTACTTACTTTACTATTATTACCTTAGATAAAGGCCCCGCGCGCGTACTACTTATATATAGGCCCTTACGCTAATTTTATACTAGCCTTCTATCTAGATTCTACTTAGCCTAAATTTAGAAGGATAATAATAAACCTTTCTAGATAGATATAGAAAGATATATTTTAATAGCTTATTTTATAGTAGTTTTTATAGACCTACTATATATCCCCTATAGTAAAATATAAAGAAGAAGGGCGCCTAATACTAGATATAATAGAGAATAAGATTTTTACTTAAATACTATCTAGTAGTAAATAGTTTTCTCTTATAAATTAGCCTAGATAGAATAGCTATATAGACTCTAATAGAAGCTATACTAGTATAATAGAATTTAATAATAATAATAATATACTACTATCTAGGTAATTATTTTAAACTATATAAGGCTTTATTTAGTTTATAGACTTTATTACTATTATTTTTATTAAAACTATATAGTTATTCTATATAAAGTTCTTTATCTAATTCTATATATATAAATGCATTTTTAAAGTTCTATTATATTATTTTCTAGTTATAATAGGTAGCTATTATAGGTAATAGCCTATATACTTCTAGGCGGCAGGTATTAGTAAAGGTTTCTTTATAATCTATACTATAGACTTAGCTAAAACCTTTTACTACCTATCTTATCTTATATTTAGATATATTATTATCTATATTAGTTTTAATTTTATAAACCCAGTATTCTTTTAATATATTTCTATTTACTAGTAAGTCTACTAACTTCTAGGTATTTTACTTATTAAGCTAGTCTATTTCTATTTATATAGCTTCTTTCTACTTATTATTATAAGGAGATTCTATAGCTTATTTATATATATTTAGCTTGCTGTTATTACTAATAATAAAGGCTAATTTATCTTTAGATAGATTATCTATATATATATTTATAGATAATTAAGTTTAGTTTCTATCTATATATATATTTAATAATTATACTTAATTTTTATCTATATATCTATTTATTAAATTTAGATTTTATATATATCTTTAAATAGATAGATTTCTAGATAGTTTTATAGCTAATTTATCTTTAGAGCTTTTATCTATTATTAAATTATTACTACTTATAGTATTATTACTTATAGTATTACTTATAGTATTACTACTTATAGTATTATCTTTTAGTATTACTACTTATAGTATTATCTTTTAGTAGCTCTATATTAATAACATATTCTAAAGGATTTTTCTTTTTATTAACATTATTTTTATTTCTTTTATTAAGGAAGCCTTCTATTATAGATACATCTCTTGCCTAAAAGATCTTTTTACTTTCTAAATCTAATAGTCTATATATATTTAAACTATAGCCTAATACTATAGCCTTTTTAGCTCTTAGTTCTAATTTAGTTATTTGTATTTTAACCTTATAATAAGCTATAGAGCTAAAGATTTTTATATTATCTATTTTAGCTTTTCTTTTATAATATAGCTTAAATAGCGTTTTATCTTTTAAGCTAGAGTGCGGTATTCTATTATATATATATACAGCCGCATTTACAGCTTCTCTCTATAGATTAAAAGGTAAATTAGCTATATATAATAGAGCCCTTACTATATTTAATATAGTTAAGTTAATTTATTCTATTAAGCCGTTTTATTCCGGCGTATAGGGGCTTAAGAATTAATAGGTTATACCTGTTTTTAAAAGAGTTATTTTAAACTTCTTATTTATATATTCTCCCCTATTATTAGTTTTAAAGATTTATATTTTTCTTTTATCTCCTATATTTATATTTTTAGCCTTAGCTTTATATTCTAAAAAGGCGTTATAAGCTTTATCTTTAGACTTTAATAGTTTATATTCTATATATCTTAAAGCTGCATCTATAAAGAAGATAACGTATTTATTACCCCCTAAACTAGGTAGATTTATAGGCCCTGCTAAATCTAAAGAGACTTTTTATAAAGAAATTACCGTTTTTAGTATTATTTCCTTATTTCTCTTATTTTTTGTTATTTTAGCTTTTATATAGGTTTTATATTATATAGGTTCTTTTATATTTATACCTAATAGTATACTAAGCTTTCTAGAGCTTATATAGCCTATTTTTTAGTACTAAATAGATAGATTATTTCTATCTATATATATATTTATTAAATCGCTTTTATCTATCTATTTATATATATAATTTATCTTTTTATCTATTTATTTTATAAAAAGCGTTGTATTCTCTATATTTATATAGTATAAAGAGTTTTTAAGTAATGCTATTACTAGTATATTATTCTTTTTATATATAATAGCTATTTTATTCTTAAACATAACGTTTATTCCTATAGAATCTAGTTTACTTATAGATATTAGATTATATCTAAAGTTAGGTATAAAAAGGCACTTTTCTAGTAGAAATATATTCCTATTTAGTTTTAATTATACATTTCCTACACCTTCTATAGTTATAGTTTTATTTTCTCCCTAATTAAATATAATAGCTTGCTCCTTATAACTAGTAAATAGATTTCTATCTACTATTATATGGCTTGTGCTCCTGGAGTCTAATATATAATTAGCTTTATTATTAGGGGTATAATAGGATGCTAGAAATACCTTTACTTTAGCTGCATCTAGATCTATATTGAAATCTGCCTAGTTATTAGGGTTAGATTCTTCTGTAAGTAAGGATTCTTCCTTATTCTTATTATCTTTTAGTAGTTTAAAGTACTCCTTTATTCTAAACCATTTTAGAGCTCTTTCTAGAAATAGATAGAAATAATCCTTTATAAGGTGCATAGCTATTTTACACTTCTTATAATATCTTATTTTTTCTACTCTATTCTTTTTTAGTAAGAACCTTTTAGTTCTATTAAATAGAGCCGTTTTATACTCTTTAGACTTCTATTATCTTGCTTTATCTATTAAATTAGAGAATAAATTATCTAGTTTAATATTAGATAAATTTTCCCTATAGGATTATGTAACTATAGTTATAAAGCTATTATAGGGGTCCATTAGGTTATTTAGAACCTAAGCTACAACAACTTAATTTAGTAATTTAAGCTTTTTTGCTTTTAATTAATCTATTAACTATTTTATCTTATTTAAGTAGTCTTCTATAGTTAAAAACTTAGATAAAATAGTATTAAATAGTTCCTTATAAATAAGGAATTTAGAACTAAAGCCCTTAGGGCTATATAGCTTTTTTAGTAGCTTCTAAGCTTCTATTACAGTAGTAGAATACTATAATTATAATAGAGGACCGTCCTCTATAGTAAGCCTAATAGTGGCTAATACTTTTACATTATTTTCCTTATTAATAGGAATAGGCGTAGTACTGCTAATAGCATTACTACAACTTTTTTCTACTAAGAGAGATTGTACTCTTAGAGCCTAAACTTTATAGTTAGATTAACTAACTAGCTTAGTAATACTAATTTTATCCATTTTAGATTAAATAGATAGATAGATAGCCCGTTAGGCAAATAGATAGATAGATAAATAGATGGATTTCTATATATCTATAGATTTATTAAATAGATAGATTTCTATCTATCTATGTATTTAGTAAATGGATAGATAGATAAATTCTATGTATCTATATATTTAATAAATAGATAGATAGATAGAAAGAGAAATATTTTAAATTTTAATCAATTTCTCTATCTTATATTAGATAAAATAATAGGATAAAAGGTTATAATCTAATCTGGAGTATCTAGATTTAATACGTAATAGATAATAGACGTTAGAAGGTTAATTACGTAATTTATAATGTAATATAAGCTTATAGAAGCTTTATATTAATAGATATAATAAATAGGTAATATTTCTTTAGTCTAATTTTATTTGTAATAGATTTATAATTCTAGCTTGCGTTCTAGCTGTTATATAGCGGGTTTATAGTTAATAACTTTATCTCCTTTAATTTTGGCTTTGTTTTTGGCTTTGTTTTGTGCTTAAAACTACTTATAGGGTGGTATAGTAGGTTTATACGCTGGAGATAGTAATTAAGATAGTAAACGGCGTTGTTTTTGTCTAATATTTAGTTGATTTAAATAATTCTAGTTAATATTTTATTGATTTGGGTAATTTTAATTAATATCTAGTTAATTTTAAGATGGAACCTGCCTGTTAGTGCTTTATATAGCTGTAGATTGCGTAGTACAATCTATGCTTATAACCTATTAAAGGTATAGAGTTAATATAAAAATAGATAGATAGATAGATAGATAGATAGAAATTATATTACTTAAGTTCTATTCTATATTAATAGTAATAGAGTTATATATATATAGCATTTAATGCATTATAAAACGTTTCTCTAATATTCTTATAACGTTATCTAACGTTTATTATATTACGTTTAAATGCTTATAGTTTCGTCCCGTTTAAAGGCTTTTAAGCCTATTATGTATAAGGATATAATACTTATACTATTATAATCCTTACACCTACTTCCTTTCTGCCTTTATTATTGTGCGTGCCTAATAGTAAGAAGAAACTACCGTAATATACCTAGTAGGGAATAAAGTAAGATTATAGTCTAATGTCTTCTACTAATAATAATATAGAGTGCTAGTTTAAATTCTCTTCTAACTCTAGTATTTAGATATACGTCTATTATTAGTATTAGGGTTTTATATTCTAACTTTATAATTACCGGTCTAAGAATATAATAACTATTATATTCTCTATTAGCTGCGTCTAAGATTATTTATAATATTATAGTAAAACTACTAGAATAAGAAGTTAGAAGCTTAAGTTATAAGTCTATATAACCTTTATAGGTATCTTCTAGTTTAGTTAAACTACTATCTATAGTAATATTATAAGTATCTAACATCCTTATAAGAAGAAATAAGAAAGCTTTTAGTAATATATATATATTTTATAATAACTATAATTAGAATAAATTCCGGTCTAGTACTTAGTATTAGATAAATAGGGCTAATAGCGGGCTCTACTCGGGCCTTTCTAGCCCCCCTGCGCAGTAGGGGGGCCGCTAGCTTACTAGCTTTCTAGCTTACTAGCTGTGCCACCCCCCCTATTATAATACCCCTAATATTAACTATAATAATAGAGAGAAGTGCCTAGAATATTAAAAAATATGTGCAGGATATATTGCGTGCTATCTTAGGCGGTATTTATCTATTAATTCTTACTATCTATATAGAATATAATACTCTAATTAGACGCGTTAAATTATATATATATAGCGCAGTATTATAGATAGATAGGCTAGCTACTAATAAGCTACTAATACTATCTAAAGAGAATAGCCTTATTACCTAGCTTAATTAATTACTTACTATTTAGATATATATTACCTATTAAATAATCTAGAATAAATATAACTATATTTTTTCTTAGTATATTACTAACCCCTTATTTAATACTAGGCGTGTATTTATAGTAAGTATTAGATATATTAATTTCTCTAGTAGTACCTAGACTATATTATATATACTAATAACTCTAAGAAGCTTACTTAAGAGGTAGCTAAGAATTAAAAGGCTTTTAGTACTTAGTTTATAATACTAGAGTACTAGATAATAGACTATAGTATTTAAGATATAGATCTATATAATTATAATAAGATAGGTATTTAGCTAGATATAGAAAAGTAATAGAAAGTTATTATAGAAGTTATATATAGTTATATTAAGTCTAGAATAATAACTAGCTATAAATTCTATATAGTTAGTAAATATATTTTAGCTAATAGTAATATTTTTCTACTCTTTATTATACTATATTAACTAAGATTATATAAATACTAGACTTAGTAGCGCTAGCTATATCTAATTAAGCGCCTATTAGCTTCTATCTTTAATTTTAATATTAGCTTAGTGCTATAGTATATTAAAATAGCCTATAATAGCTAGTAATTATATATACCTTATTATTATAACTACTTCTATAAAAATAAGCGTATCTATAGGGGACTTTAAGGTAATTTATATATAATTTTCCCCCTTTCTTATATATTACTTTACTAATTCTTATTTTATAGATACTATATATAACTTTATTAATTCTCTATACTTTAAAATAAATAAGAAGTATATTCTTATCTATTATTAACCTATAGATTAGATATATAATATATCTAGAGGTTCTAGAATCTCTTTCTAAAATACTAAGAGATAATACTAAGGTTAGGTAAAGAAAGAGAATTGCGTGCCTATTAATATACGCCTATAAGCTAGTAGGCGTGTTATTAAATATATAATACGCCTAGGTAGAGGCTATAAGTATCTAGATAGTTACCTTAGTATTAAGTAGAAGATAAAGTTTAGTATAATAGTAGTATATATTTTACTAAGTTTCTAGGTATAGATTTCTACCTCTATAATAGTTATATAGAGTTCTACTTTAAATAGTAAATAGATTAGATAAACTTAATTAATTTACTTCTAGTTTAAATAAAATTAATAGAAATTTAAATAAGTTGTAAATTTTTTTATAATAGACCGCATAAAATAGAAAGTCTATAGAAGGGCTATATAGCCTTACTATAAATCTACTTAAGAGTAATAACTTAGTTAATTATTATAGAATAGTTATGCGCTTTTAATAGGTTAACGGCGTGTATGCGGGCTAATAGCGCGCTTAATTATAGCTAGATTATATTAGTAGATTTAAGAGATTTATAGTTTAAATAAGATATATAGGCCTAGAGTATAAAAATAGTCTACACCTCTAGCTATTATACTTTCTTTAGTACGCGAATCTCTTAAATCTACTAATATAATCTAGCTATAATTAAGCGTGCTATTAGCCCGCATATACGCTATTAACCTATAAAAAGCGTGTAAGAATTAATAAATATTTAAGTAAAAAGAAAGCGGTCTAGCTAGAAATTAAACTATAAAAAGAGTACTACTAACCTTCTACTCCCTATACTTCTATAGATTAAATTCTTGCAATAAAAGCTCCTTAAGCTTATTATATTAAGAATTTAATCTGCGGAAGTACTATACTAACTATTAAGCTATACTAGAACTAGATAAATTTACTTATAAAATATTTAATATATATATACCTTTAAACTATAAATCTCTTAAATCTACTAATATAGTCTAGCTATAATTAAGCGCGCTATTTACCTATATATACGCTATTAACCTATAAAAAGTATATAAGAGTTAATAAATATTTAATTAAGTTATTACTCTTAAGTAGATTTATAGTAAGGCTGCGCGGCTCTTCTATAGACTTTCTATTTCCTTATAATATACTCTTAGTAGCTACTACTAGAGGATATAGAATAGCTAATATTAGATAGATTAGAACGCCCTTTTAGATAGAATAAGATAGAATATATTATAATTAATTAGCTATAACTCTAGGTAGGAAATCTATAGTATATAGATTAAGATTAGTACTATATTTATAGTAAAAAGAATAAAAAATTAGCCCTTCTCCCTCTTATAACTCTAGCCTCTTTTAGGCGTCCTCTATTTACTTAGTATATCTACTCTATAATTCTAAACTACTATAACTCCTCTAAAAAGTATTATATCTAGATTCTAAGATAATAGAGTTATTACTTAAGCTACTAGCTATAATACTAGAAGATAGAAAGCTATTATAAGACGTAATAGTTAAATTAATAGAGTTATTTAGAGTATTTAAATAGCCGCCTAAATCTAATTCTTCTACTCTTTTTATATTATAGGCTAGAAGCCTCTTAATAAGCTATTACTTTCTAATAGCTATACTAGGTAGATTTCTCTTTTTATATAGTCTTAATAGAGTAGTCTTTATAGCGCTCTTATATTAGCTCTAATTATATAGTATATTATCTCTATCTATAAATTTAAGCTTATTATTATTAGTATTAAGCTTCTATTTAATATATAGAGGTACCTCTAGTATATTTCTCTATCTAGAAAGGTTAAATTCTCTATAGATAAATGTTTTAATATAAATTTTATAGTCTTTACTACTATTAGCTAGTAGTAAGAGGTCTATATTCTTAAAGGCCTTAATTATAAGCTTAGGTCTAGCTATAAGCTTCTTCTATGCCTCTATAACTACTATAGTAGTAAGAATTCTCTTATTATATAGAATATTATTCTTAGTATTCTCTTCTACCTTAATTTTCTTATTAATTCTATTATTAACTTTCTTTATAATCTACTTCTTAAAGGGCTTATTAATAGCTATATTAAGGGGCTATAGATAGCCTATATAGCCTCCAGAAATTATTAATATAAATACCTAATTTTCTATAAAGAGATTCTTAATAGCCTTAGTCTTATAGAATACTATAGTATTAAGTAAAAGAAGAGACTCTAGCAGCTACTTATTAGTATTCTAATTAGCTAGAATATATACTCTCTTTATCTAATTATAAAATAGCGCCTTATTATTATAGGCGGTCTTATTAATATATACTTCCACCCCTTTTATATATAAATCTTACTTATTTTTTAGTATAGTTCTACCCTCTTTTAATAACCCCTTAAATATAAGTATAGAGTTATATCTAGCTACTCTATCTATATATATATAGAGGATTAGGGTAGCTTAGTACTTATTATTACCTAACTTAATTACTTTAGAGGTAACCTTAATAGAGCCTATAAAGTTATAAGTATAGTAATTAACCTACTTAAAAGAAATAGAAGTTTTATCTATATTTATAATTCTTAAAGGATAAAACTATTACCTATATATCTAGTAATTAGCGGTATTAATTTAGGCTAGTAGCTAGTCTATTATAGTGCTCTAGAAGGTAGCTAGTATATAAATTAGTTAAGTAATTTTCTAGTTAAAAAGCAACTAAGAAAGTACTTCTATTTATAGTAATTAGGGGGGTTTTAATACCTTCTTAGTTACTACTCTAAAAGAGATTCTAGAGTATAATAGAAACCCTTAAAACTACCCCTAAGAGAAGATCTAGATATACTAATTAGCTACTATAAGGGCTAGATATAGCTTCTTAAATATAGCCTTAGAATACTATTAAAACTAATATACTTAAACTTATAGCTTTCTTTTTCTTTTTTTAATAAATCTAGTATATAGTTATTATTCTAGATTATTCTATTTACTAAGCTAGATAGATCTAGCTACTATATAGCTATTATATAGAGTATTAGAAAGGGCCTCTATTTATTTCTTCTAGAAGCCTATAGTACTAAGAGAAACCTTTTAAAAAGTAGCTACCTTATTACCTATAGAAGAATAGTAGTTAGCTTCTAGCTACTATAGAAGTAAGCCTAGCTTAATATAGCTCTACTTACTAGGCTATACTTCTATATAGTAGTAGTACTACTAGGTAAGAATTTCTAGCTTTTTCTATATACTAAAGAACCTTCTAGCCTTTTTAATAGGCTAATTTTATTTAATAGAATAGTTCTTAATTAACTTTCTTTTAGGCTCTTTTAAAGGAGTTTCTAACTTAAATAGATAGATATAAGACCTTTTAGTAATAGTATTAGAATTAAGCTCTTTAAGAGGTATAGCGGTAAGAAAATATAGTAAAAATTAAGTAAATTAGAAGAAAATTAGTAGAGTTAAGTTATAAGAAATAGAAAAGGGGTTTATTATTATTTATATATCTATATACTAGTAGTATATTCCTCTAAAAGTAAATTTAATACTAAGGCTTTATAACTTAAAATAACTCTAAAATTAGTAGTTTTAAGCGTAATTAATAGAAAATTATAAGCTTTATAACTTTTATTATATATATAATAGAAAAATACAACGTTTTAATAGTAAGGATATTAGTGCTTATAGTAGCTATAAAGAGATTTAGCTGCGATTTAATATAATTATACTACTACCGCCTTCCTTACTTAGTAGTGCTGCTAAGCCTAGTATTTATATAATCTTAGTTAATATAGTACTTAAAGAGAAGGTTAAGTAGATATACTAGTTTACTTAATTAACTATTTAATCTAAATATATACTTAAAGCTAATAAAATAGCCTATATAAATAACTAGCTAGTATTCTAATAAATCTAGTTATTTAATTAATAGACGGCTAAGTAATAGAAAAGTGCCTATAGAATACTTTTTTTAGATAGCTATACTATCTATAGTACTTAATAGATTATTAAATATTATAATATTTATAATATTCTTCTATTTCTAATACTACTATATATAACGCACCTATACTAGCTACTAGATATTAGTATATTCTAGCTATATAAGTACTAGCTTAGCTAAGCTATAATAAAAGTATATACTAAGAGCTATATAGATTTTAATAAAATAGAACTTTTAAAATACTATAAGCTTTATAAGTAGCCTATATAAGGTAGTACTATAAACCTATAGTCTTATTACTATAAAGTAGATACTTAAGGTAATAATAGAGTTAGTAATAGTAATATAGCTATTTAAAAGTTTAGTAGCTAGAGAATAACTATAATAAACTATATTACTAAAATAGAGAAATAACTATTAAAATAAATATAAAAACTATTTAACTAGTATCTATCTATATAGAAAATAGGCTCTTATATTATTTATTATAATATAGAACCCCTAGAAGCTAAATAGAATACCTCTAGAGTAGTAATATAGAGTTTTTACTCTTTTTTCTATTAACTTCTACTAATAGTATATATAGTGCCTATAGCGTTATAATAGTTACTAGTAGCTAAGTAGAGAGCCTTAAATAGTATAGTACTTATAGCTTTACTTAGAGAATAGTACTATAGATAGTAGTTAAAAGAAGGGCTTTAAATAGTATAGTACTTATAGCTATCTACTATTATCTATAGGCGCCTACTAGTGCGCGGAGAATATCTAAAGCTTCTTAGAGAGATTATTATAGTTACTACTAGTATAGTTAGAGTAATAGAGCTATCTACTAGATAGATAAAGAGAGAAAGAATAATAAACTAGATAATTTCTAGTAGATGCACCCTAATAAAGTACTATAAGGTAATAATACCTAACTAATCTAGCTACTAATACTATAATATATAGGGTAGAGTATAAGTATAGAGAATAGTAGTAGCTAAATATACTAGAGAATAGTATTAATAAGAGGGAGAATAAAGAAAAATACTCTATTTTAGTTAGTAGAAGAGAAATACTAAAGTATACTATTTAGCTAGAGGTATATAGATAGTAACTTCTATAAGATATTATTATAGCTATATATTTATAGAGATATATTAGCCTAAGCTAAATAAGCAGCCTATAACTATAGCTTACGCCTTTATATTTCTATACTCTTTAGCTTTATATTTTTATTACTCTTAAATATAAGCCTATTTTCTATATATATTTAAGCCCTAATATAATATAAAGCTTCTTCTAGAGGCTAGAAGTAAATAGGCTTTACCTTAATTTTTATAGCTTATAGAGCTACCTCTTAATTACCTTACTACTATAATTACCCCACTATAATATCTATAATAAGCAACTAACTAAGCTAGTATACTTTAGTAATCTTATTATACCTTATTCTTATATTTATTACTATAAGTAGTACTAAGTAGAACCTATAGGGTGCCTATAGAGTCCCTTATATATTTAACTACCTTAGCGCGCTATATAAGCCTAAATAACTATTATCTATACTATACTATAGCCTATAATAAAGATAAAGATAGATAAAGCTTAGTTATAATAGGCTAGAAAGGGCTAGAGAAAGAAAGAACCTACTGCATGCGTATAGCTTATTATAGTAGAAGAATAGATTATAGTATATATAGAAATTAAAGCTTAAGGTTAGAACTATAAGAAAAATTATTATCTTATAACTACGCCTGCATTACTAGCCTTACTAGTAGGCCCCTTTTTATTATCTATAATATTAAAATCCTTATAATTCTTATAATTCTCTTAATAGACTATACCTATTAGCCTACTATTAAAGAAGCTATAGCTTTTATATCTAAAAACTAACTACCTATAATACTATATATTACTTATTTAAACGCCCTATATAAATTTCTATAAATTTAAATATTAATAGCCTATAAGCTAGCTACTATTTTTAAAGCTACGGCCGTACTATAGGCTATATCTATCTATAGCTAGAGCCTCTTAATAATTCTTATCTAATTTCTATATTAAACGCCTATCTACGCCTATACTTATACTATACCTATATCTATACTATATATACGCCTACGCCTATATATATAATACTAATTTAGCTATAATTCTCTTCTAAAAATAATAGAAGAAAATATAGTATACTATATAGCTCTATATAGCCCTATTATAGCTAGTTTTATAGCTACTATATAGCTGCGTATATATAATTACGCTAGAAATTAGTATATAGTTTAGCTATATATTAGAAATAATACTAATTATTAATTTAGCTCTAGCTATAAGTAATAAGCTCGCCTAATAGCCTTACTACTTAATATTAATTTAAATATATTTAAACTTATCTATCTTACCTAGTATAATAATATACGGCTACTAGACCTATATAAATAAAAGGGAGGACTCTCTAGTTTATAGTTTATTATAACTAGAAGCCTAGCTAGAAGGGGAGAGAAAGGGGCCTTCTTTAGAGGGGGGAGATATATTATAGCTATATATTAAGTATACTATTATATAAGCCTACACTATAGAGATATATTAGTATAAGCTAGGTAAGTAGCCTATAACTATAGCTTACGCCTCTATACCTCTATACTTTCTAGCTTTATATTCTTATTACTCTTAAATATAAGCCTATTTTCTATATATATTTAAGCTCTAATAGATATAGTTAGCCTTATAAAAGAAATAATATAAAATATTATAAAATAGTATTAGCTATAAGATAAAATATATAATAGTAGTAACTATTAAATATAGCCTATCTTAATACTATTTATATAGCTTAAAAGAATAGATATATATATTAATCTATAAATAGATAAAAAGAAAAAATAATATAGGCTTAAGAAGTAAACTAGTATAGAGATATAGAAGATAGACTTTATATACCTAGTTTTTTAAGGTTTTACTAGAAGGTAAGCCCTTAGATAAGAGTTTTCTCTAGCTAGGCTAAAAAGTATATAAGAGGGGTTATATTCTCTTATTATAGAGTAGATAGTATATAATATAATCTATATCTATCTATATACTCTATTTACTACTATCTATCTACTATCTTTTAGCTCTATCTCTATTAGCTAGGCTATAACTCTTAGCTACGCTATAGCTCTTAGCTATACTATAGCTTTTAGCTATACTATAAAAGCTTATACTTACTATATATAGCTATAGACTTTCTATAGTATACTAGAGCTATCTCTTCTACTATACTTTCTATTATATACTTTCTACTCTTTATAGCCCTTTTATTTCTTAGTAGCCTCTCTACTTTATAATAGCTATCTATAAAGCTATATACTATTTAAATATTATATACTCTACTATAGAGCCGCCCTTTAGCCCTTTTATAACTACTAGCTATACTATAGAAGACTATACTAGCTACTAGTAGTAGTATACTTTCTATAGTATACTATAAGTTATATACTCTACTATATACTTCTACTATATACTTTCTATATCTATAAGAAATAGAATAGAATAATATTACTATCTAATAAGTAGCTATTTAATAGGCCTTATACTACTATATATTATATAGCCTTTCTATTTTATTTTAGCTTTTCTATTCTTTTTATCTATAGGGCTCTCTATACTTAATTTCTTTCTTTAAACCTATCTTTAAGATAGAATATATATATATCTATACTATATATATACCCTTACGCTAATTCTATACTAGTAAACCGCCCTAGATTCTAATTAATTTAATCTAAATCTAGAAGAATATATTATAATAGCTTATTTTATAGTAGGCCTAATAGATCTACTATATATTTCTAATAGCTAAATAATACTATAAGAAAGGGCGCTTAGCTTAATATACTATAGAAGATAGGGTTTTTATCTAATAGCTACTTAGTAGTAAATAGTTTTCTTCTTATAACTAGCCTAGATAGAATAGCTATATAGATTCTAATAGAAGCTATACTAGCTTAATAGAATTTAATAATAATAATAGAACTTCTAAATACTATTTACGGCTCTTAAATAAAGACCTTTAAAGAAGAAACTATTCTAGAGTAATAGAAGAAGGTAGAAATTATACCCTAGTATCTATTAGTTATTATTAATTAATACTCTATACCCCCCCTAAGTCTAATTAACCTATAGAGGATTTAAAATAAAACGCCGCTAGTCTAAGATTTAAATAATATTATAATACTAATATCTAGCTAAAAACTTAAGTATTTTAGTAATATAATTTTAAATACCTAGAAGAATAATAGAGGATAAGAGTAGATACTTAAGTATATAAAGGTAAGCTAGAGTATTATTATAGATAAGCTATTATTATATACTATATATATAGACGGCTAGTAGTTATATAGTAGTATTATTATAAGGTTTTAAATACTTAGTATAGAACTATTATATATTAGTAGAAGTATTAGAGGCTAAGCCTTTAATATATTATAGCTATCTATTTCTAGTTCTATAACTCTTTCTTTCTTTCTATTATCTACCTTTCTATCCCCTGCACTCTATAGAGTTACGTTATATATAATAGGTATAGTCTTAGTAGGTAATATTATATATAGATAATTAGCTAGCTATATAGCTACTAGCTAGGTTTAATTAGATTCTAAAAGAGACCTATATAGGTAAATTAAGAATATAGGCCTACTATAGGCCGGCGCCGCTTAGAATATAGTAGCTAAAAAGAGTAAATTAATACTTAAGAAGGAAGAAATTAAAGTATAACTATAACGGGAAAAGGTAAATAGAAAGCTTTAGAAGAAGTAAGAGGCAATTAGAATTATATATAGAAAATAGATGCGCGCTATAAATAGACTATTAGAAATTAAAACCCCTAGATATATTAAGCCCTAATAGTATTTACTATTTTTAGCGTTTATGGCTGGTAAGCTAGGAAGCTAGTAAGCTGGCGGCCCCCCTGCTGCGCAGGGGGGCTAGAAAGGCCCGAGTAATAGTGCGAGCTAAAGATATTATTGCCTAGAATATTATAATATTCTAAGATTATATAGATTAGAATTTAGAGAATAATAGATATTAATTCTATAAAGAAATCTAACTAAGCTATAAATATATATAAGAGGTCTATATAGCTTAAATTGCCCTAGATATATAGCAGTATAGTATTATACTAGTAAATCTATATATTATATATAGATATCTAAATATTAACTATATATAGAGAATTCTATAGTATAATAAATTATATAATAGTAATAATACCTTATAATTCTATATAGGGACTCCTTACTATTTTCTTAGACTTCTTTTTATCTCTTTCTATACTTAGCTTAGCACCTTCTAGTTATAGCTATAAGTACTTCTACTAGCCTTATATTATAGTACTAACCTATAATAGTCTAGTCTTAATACTTAAAAGATATATACTATAGATATATATATACTCTAGATATAGGTAAGTGCCCTTTTTTACTAGATAATACTAATAGGGGGAAGTCTTATATTAAGCTATGCGCTTAATTTATATCTAATTCTAGTCCTGTTTACTTTAAAGCTTTAAAAAGGATCTAGAAATATCTATTATATAAGCCTAAGCATGAAATAAGTGTTAGATTTTCTCCTAATAATCCTGCACCTTATTTATTAGGCTATTCTAATACAGATTATAGGGGTAATATAATAGAAGGAAAATTAATAAGTAGCAACTACTTCTCCTATAGAAAAATTCCTATTAGCTAGAATAGTAAACTATAGAAATCTATAGTACTATCTAGTTGTAAAGCTAAATATATAGCTTTAGAGGAAACTATAAAAGAATATATATACTTAATATATATATTAATCTAACTTAATATTAGAAATATAGAAGAATTCTATCTATTTATAGATAGTTAATTAGCTATAGAACTAGCTAATAATTCTAAACACTACTTAAAAACTAAATATATAGATATATAATATTATTCTATAAGAGAAAATATTTAAAATAGATTAATAAAGCTAGCCTACCTTAATACTAAGGAATAAATAGCTAATATATTTACTAAACTATTAGTAGGAAGTAGTTTACTAAAATAGTAGACTATATAAGATTAGATACTAAATAGATATATAGATATATAGATATATAGATATATAGATATATAGATATATAGATATATAGATATATAGATATATAGATATAACTCTATTATATAAATATATAGATCTATAGATTCTATCTATCTATCTATCTATATATAGAAGAAAAAATGCTATCTATCTATCTATCTATTAATCTATCTATCTATCTATCTATCTATCTCTCTATCTATTTAAAAAAGAATATATAAAATAAGTATATAACGCTTAAGAGAGTTTATAAGGTTTATAATAGTATATTATTATATATAATAGGCTTAAAAGCCTTTAAATAGGATAAAACTATAAGCATTTAAATATAATATAATAAATATTAGATAATATTATAAGAATATTAGAGAAATATTTTATAATGTGTTTAATACTATATATATACTCTATTACTATTAATATAGAATAGAACTTAAAGAATACAATTCCTATCTATCTATCTATCTATTCTTACATCGACTCTATACCTTTAAGACTTTAGACTTGTAAGGATTACAATAGCATAAGCGTTATATCCTTACGCATAATAGGCTCAAAAGCCTTCAAACGGGACGAAACCGTGAGCGTTTGAACGTGATA
>MU004199.1:1046747-1285754 GCA_010093605.1 Lophium mytilinum | reverse complement strand
ACTCCGTTGCTGTCGATGTAGAATAGAACTCAAGCAATACAATTCCTATCTATCTATCTATCCATCTATTCTCCCATCGACTCTATACCTTTGACAAGACTTTCAGTTCTTTTTTATTAAGGCTGAGTAATAAAGTACAGTAAGTTTACATAAGTCAAGCCGTAGTTTATGCTGCATTTATTTCTCTCGAATCTCATCTCTCATCTCGGCTTTAATCCTGCTTATTGTTCCAGCACCAGAATATATCATCGCTGTGTAAACCATCGCAACGCTTGCACCAGCCTCAAGTATCTGCAGCGCTTGACTTCCATTTGTGATGCCTCCTGTGGCAAATATAGTTTTGCGTCTCAGAGATTCCGTGGGAGATTCGGCGTCGCTAGACTTGGGGCCTTCGTCTAGCATCTTGCGATATCGCTTGACCAACTCCAGCGTTCTTGGAAATAATTGTGGCCCGGAGTATCCTCCCTGCTCCTGGAGTATGGCTGCTTCCGTTGGCGGGAGGCTGTATCCTTCTGGAATTGGATCTGGACGCCTTTTTGTCGTGTTGCCGACGATGACTCCGTCAACGCCCGATTGCCATATGGCTTCGCAGATACCGGACACTTGCTCCTCCGAGTCTTCGTCGGGACTGACTTTGACAAGCACGGCAGGCTTTGTCTTCCTATCAACTTCGCTCGCAGCCTTGACGCATGTGGTTAGAATATGCGTCAACGGCGCAACATTTTGCAGAGCGCGCAGACCGGGTGTGTTTGGACTCGACACGTTGACTACAATGATGTCCGAGTACTTTCCAAGGTGTGCTATCCCAAACGCAAAGTCTCTTTTGACGGCTTCGATGTCACTATCCGGAGTCGACTTGTTCTTGGTAACTTGGACAGCGAGGAGCCTTCCCGGCACCAAAGACCCTGGAGGCACACCAGCCTCACCGTCTAGTACCATTCGTTCGGCCTCTGCGTCGATACCAAGACCAACACGCTGGGCGAACTCTCTGACTCTTTGGCGTAGTGTCATAGCAACGTGCTCCGCGCCTTCGGAATTGAACCCATATCGGTTGACCATGGCGTTTTGCGAGGGTACCCTGAAGACTCTGGGCTTTGGATTACCCGGCTGCGGTAGTGGAGTGACTCCACCAATTTCGACGATGCCAGGACCAAGCGCGAGAAGTGGTGACGGTACTTCGGCATTTTTATCAATTCCCGCTGATGTGCCTATGGGGTTGTCCACGACCTGTCCAAATATTTCAATCCTCAGATCACCCGCAGCGTCAGGATTCCCCCGCTCCCTAGGGTGCAGCCCAAACTGGTACAGGCCCTTCAATGCGGCAGTTCCAGCGTGATGTGCCTGTTCACCGTCGGAATATAGCGCCCGCAATGCCGGAACAACAAGCCATTCGTGAATACTGGCTCTAGTGTCGGTTATGTAAAGGTATCCGAAGCCTATGAAGAAGGCAATTGAGGTCCCGTACAGCACATTTTTGGTGCGCGTGAGAACAGACCGGCCATCGGTGGCGAGTTCGGATGTGGTGGAGGCATGGCGACGCTTTGGGAGAACTCGAACCGGGCGGAGGGACGCTCTGAGTGACGGCCGGGTGTGTCGAACGAACCCATCTGGAGTCCGGCCAAAGGGGATTGCGCGAAGAGCCCGCGCCAGCACCGCCATACTCATGGTCGGTTGAAGGGCGGCTTAAGCGGAGTTTTGGGGGAGCTGGCGGGTACAGATCTTCAGAGGGGCTGCTACGTGAGGTTGAGGTCGAAGTTATGTAAGTTATGTTCCTGCATGAAAACCGGCGCACGGGCACGCTAGGCAGGAAAAAAGTGGCACTCTCAAGCAGTTCAACACCGTCTGAGGTGGCCTAGAAAGCTGTTAGGCTTGCCAGAGCTGATGGTTTATAAGTAGTAATAGCATACTAGAGGACCTCTAACGGTGCTATACAAGTATAGAAATTATAGGTATACCTTATTCCTAAATAGCACGCTGTTTTATATTTATTTAGTAGGTAGTTAGTACACCGGTCTACTAGACTACTACTACTTATAGTAATTTAACAAGTTTCTATATACCCTAAATGAAAGAGTTTCTACCTTATTGGTAGTTTTAAAAATGCATTGAAGCACTATAAACAGCGGCAGACATGGGTAGTTCTATAGAAGGGTAGAATAGAGTGCCATCTTTTTCATGCCCCGCGTGACGGGCTGGTCCAGTATCTATTTTCCGCCTTCAACCGACCTCACATGAACATCATCCGTCCATGGTTAGCAACCTCAGCAGTTCTCAATTTCGCGAGTGCGTAATCCTTTGTAAGCTCAGCCAGGAAACAACTTCAGTGGACCGTTTCTGTACAAGTCAAATTTACAAGGTAGCTGAATTGTATTGTACGTCTCCCTTCGCACTTTCAAGAAATAAATAGAAAATCAAAACAACTGGCCTCAGGCCCACACCTTCTCCATGGGAGAGAAGCCCAGTCCCTATAACGCTACAACTATTCAGAAGGGCCTCAAAGAACCAGATATCTAGGCTAACGATCTGCCATTGAGCTTTCCTTGAGTAGCTTTCAGGCCGTGAGACCAATGTTGCGCATGACCTGGGCGACATGGTCAATATCGCTGTCGAGAAATACAGCCCCCAGAAGCGCCTTTACAGTGGCCGTCATCGTATTGAACGAAACGACGCTACCTTGGGACGGATTTTTGTTGAGCTCTGTTGGATCAAACGACAACCTGTTTGAGGTGGGAGGAAACCTAGGTCTCGCCGACTTCATCACAGCATCGTTCATCTAGGCTAAAACTTATTTAAAAATGAGCCCACAAGTTTTCAAGCTGGCAAGATAATACGCCTACCTCTTGTTTTGTTGCCGCTATACCCATCTTTCACGAGCACTAGCCTTAGCACAGCATCTCTTAAGACAGCCAGCTTTTTGTTCCCATCGACGTGATATCCGCCATCGCTGATGAGCACCGGTAGCTCGGCAGCCTGTAAAGCTTCCCAAAGAAGCTTGCGGTCACTGAAGCAGTAGCCTATTGCAATCTGACAGCTCTCCATCTTCGCTTCTTGCGACGCCATATTCGTCGGGGGTGAAATGAAGAAGTCAGTAGTTTGTTGAGATCTAGATTCAGACAAAGATGATGAATAAGGAATGTGACAATTCTTGCGGTAAACTAAGACTTTATATCTCTGTATATTTGAACTTGGTGGAAGAGTCTCGTTAGCTTGCAAACGAAAGGTAAACAAGATGCTGGCTTCTACTGTGTTCTGTAAGACCTGAGGCGGTGGGTCCGGAGCGTTTGAAGATCTCGCTTCCAGTGGTTCACCATGATGGACTGTTCCACGGGGACATGTATGAACTACCTACCTAGGGAAAGCGAGCACTAGAATAGCACCTTCCCATCTTACCACACACCTGAGCTACAACAATCATACTTACCAACAACTTCATCAAAAGCATCTTACAATGTTGCCCAGCTCAAGCATTAGCTTTCGCTGTATCGGAAAAGGCAACTGCGGCAGTATCTGGGCCTCCGATGGAGACACTACCGTCAGCTCCGATGCGATCAAGAGAGAAGACATGAACCCGGGCCGCTCAGTGCGCAACGACTACGAAACGCATCAGAGAATCATCGACGCCTTTTCCAATACGTCGACAACCATGCCACACCTAGTACCTGAATGCCGCGCACTTATTGAGCAATCTGATTCCAAGTGGTGGGAGGAGATGTCGCATCGCTTTCCAAAGCGCCTGGACCATTGCACGTCTCTCGTTACCGAGCGCATCCCTAGAATTCCTCGGCCAGGACGAGACTATCTCGTGGACTTATTCTGCCCCCCGAGCCGAAAGGAATTCACAAAGTCGAACCGCGCGGATGAGGACTGTCTCATTCGAGCATATCTTGGACGAAGGCGACGTCGCACAGGACCCACAAAGTCAGCACTTCAACTCTTCAGCCTCCGGAATTATCCCCTCCACATCGATCAAATGGAACAACTACAGCTGGACACGCTGGCGTACGCTAACGCCATGGCCGATGCTCTTGCTGTAATGCATTGGGCCGCGAAAGTGGACGCATCGGACGTCGAATTTGTGCTGGCACCTCCACGCAAACCAGGCCTGCCAACGTCCTTCAAGTCCACGGGTCTGGGAGAGCACGTTATTTGGATACTCGACTTCGACTGCTGCAAACCGATCACGATGGACATAGCTGGGGTGGAGCAAGCATGCCATGCCTTCTTCCTCAACGATCCGTACTACCCCAGACCATACAGTACGGCGATCGAGGACCAAGACTTGTGGGAAGGCTTTCGCATTCGATTCCTCGCAACTAGTTACCGCCTACTAGGCGCACAAAGCCCATACGAAACCTTACCATTGCTCTTGATGGACAAGATTGAGGAATGTGCTATGGATCGGCTAAGAAGGAAAAGAGAGATTATGGAAAGGGAGAAGAGAGATCAAACGTAATCGCTCCATGCATGAACTCAGAAGCGCGAATCCTTTTGAGTACCCATTGGTAAGCTACAGTACGGGGCCATACGTCTGGGCACACGGACTTACTACTGCTTGGCTCCAACTTGCTCACTCGACGCCGGTAGTCTGGCTAATTAGTCAAGAGGTAGTCTGACTCACACTACCTTTGTACTTGAAGCTCGACATCGCCACTTGATCTCCTAGATACTGTGGAGATACCCAAGTAATGGCGAACCAGTGCCAGACTCATGGCCTGTCACCTTAATAGTAGCTTTCACGTAGGCAAAATACCCATTACTGTTACAATACATTCAACGTATTCTGTGTGTGTATCGTTTAGGTCACCAAACTCAAAACATCACCAAGGCGGCAGGCAGTTGCAGGTAGTAGGTAGTCGGAGTTACTTCCGCTGCGGCAGGCGCGCTTTCCGCTTTCCTAGCCTGATGTGTTGTACTGCGAGGATACAAAAGCCTCATCTTCCCCCGCCGTGGCATTAATCTGCTGGGTAACTGACCTTCAGGAAGAATCATTTGCCTGTGATCCCTACCCAATGAATTTTTCAGGCCTCGGACGGCCCTTCCTGCAGCGTGGCCCAGCCATACCGACTTCAGCACGACAAACCTCAATACTAGTCGTCGACGTTATGTCTGGCGACTAGGTGCGTGCTTTAGAGAGGGTTCCACCGACGAAAACGTCGACCTATGCGCTGGCACACATAGAATTGGCTGCATTGCCTTGACAGAACAGCCGGGGGCTCAGTTGGGAAGCCTAGATGCTCATGGGCTCAGTTCACGAAAGAACCTATTTGCATGGATCGGCTTGCCTGTTGCAATGAGTTTACCGCTTTTGCGTCGTCATTACTTCCCTCGCCGCCAGAGCCATGAGACTCAATAAATTCTTGCCACTCGGGTTCGAAATCTGCCGAAATCCCAGGGTCAATTCGCTGGAGCAGTATTTCGATTGGTTGTGAGTATGTAACCCTCTCGCAGGCATCAAGCAAATCTTCCGGTCCATAGTGTGTCTGACCACCCATCAGCTCATGTAAATTGGCCGGCGTAGCTACGCCCTGCTCGCGAACTGTCTGGAGGAACATGAATTGTAACGGCCCCACGAAAGAAAAGGAGGGTGCTGCTTCGTGCAGTCCTTTCAGACAGAATTCAGCGAGTTCCGACTTATCTACCCCTGGAGTATCGAAACGGACTAATGCATCGCAGATATGGACGAGGCAAAACAGTTGGAGAGGCACTTGATAGCGGCATGACCATGATTCCTGGTAAGACTGGAGGATTTTAAACCCGTCCTGAGCCGTCTGGACCGTGATGCTCCTAATATGGTCAAGAGTCGCCTCGGAAAACCCATGATACAGGAGGGGCTGGAAGAGCTGACAAAGGGCGACATGATAGTATGCACTGGGAAAAGTCAGCTTGCTCTCTGTACTATGCGGGGAATGCGCACTGAAGAAAATAGACATGTGGAAGCTTTTGGGAGCCCTCGTCGTCAATGTCCAAGATACTGGGTAAGCTAGCTTTCCACTCCAAGTACTTCCGGTATAGTTTCAAGATCGACTGCGCAGTGACTGGCCCGCGGCTTCCACAATAAACATTGATCGTGTTCATGATGATCCGATTAAGCCCAGCCAGCTCCTTGGCAGTTCGAATGGCATGGCTGTGCACCTTGGTTGTTGTGACATCTGCGGGATACTGATAGGGTTGCCAGAAATCCTGGTTTGTATCAAATTTGACGTTCTTGAACACGGTTACTTTCGATGAGACTGGGGCAAACGGCTTCTGGTAAGTGAAGCCAGCCCAAGAGATGTTCAAGGTGTGGATGCCCCATGAAGTAATTTCTAGGGCTGCTGGGTCGTATTTCGAAGAATCTACATGGAGTACCGATTCCGCGGCGAGGCGAAGGTAGGCGGAGGCCTTGCGGGCCTCTCCGGAACTGATTCCAATCAGAAAGAGAACAGCATAGGTGGAGGCAAAGGTGGGTCTTGTTCGGTCCTCCATACCAACTTCTTTTCGTGCTTCCTTAAGGAAACGGTCAAACAAAACACTGGTACTCGCCCTCTGGTTCTCCCGGTCCATCATGAAGAGACATCCCATGGCGCATATGGCGTTGAATAGAGAAACGGAGCAGTATGTATTACTGCCCTGCTGGAAGCTGCCCATGAAGTGGTCCTCACTAAAAAGCATGTGCACAGGGTGGATCCAGGTGAAATACAGAGCCATGAGGTGGTGGCTCTGAGCATTGGTGACGTCGACCGTGGTCCATTTCACAGAATCCTGGCCCTCTAGGCTCGAATCAAGGTCCATCGCAGTCTCGTAGGCTGTCGAGCTCGCGGCTATGTCTCGAGCGCCAGCGTTCCTGGCCATGCGCGACAGTCGGGACTCGGAGGAGGGGGACAGATGTGTGATCCCGGCGTAAGGGGGCTGCCCAAGCCATTCCACAATCTGCTCGTACGACTGACCCGCCTGCAACATGGCCACGACCTCGGGGCCGCGTTCGCCTTCCTTTAGGGCGTTGAAGAAAGAGTGAATCCAGGAATCCTTCTCGCGCATGGCGCGCTCCCGCTCCTCCATGGAGCCCAGCAGCTCGGCGTTCTGCTGCTCGAGCGTCTTGATGCGCCGGACCATCTCCTCCTTGGCCGTCTTAACATGGACTTCGTAGTGGCACCGATCGGCCATATCACGCGCGACACATCTGCTGCACGGCTCGGGGTCCTCGCCGTCGCACTGCGTAGCTAGCCGTTAGCACCGGCTCGCATGGTAGCGGATCTCGGGGGGCCTACCTTGGCACGCGCCCTCTTACAGGCGGTGCATGCGTTCAGCGACACATGGCCAGGAGTGCGCCGCTTCCTGCCCTTGGGTGAAGGGGGTGCTTCGGGGCTGGGGGCGTTGTGGGGACTGGGGGCGGGGAGGATGGGGGGAAAGGACATTGTTTGGGCGCACAGCGTTTGAAGATGGCCGGCGATTGAATGACTAAGGCCGCCGGGTTGGGAAGGATTGTCGCGAGCCGCTGAGTGCAGAAGACGGGGCTGGACAGAAGCGCAGGCGAGCAGCCGTGGCTTGCAACTTGCGTCCAAGGCTCTGTCGCCTCAACGCGAGCCCACGTGATCCCGCAGCGCCGGGGCAGTCGTCGAACTCGGGAGCAGAGAAGAGCAAGCAGAGCAGTGCAGAGCAGAGCCCTCGAGCGCCCGCCGTGCCGGGCGCGTTGGTGGTGTTGGAATATGGATGTGGTGGAGTTTTAGCGGGCTAAACCTCCGAAGCGGCCACACATATGATTTATGTTGCCGCGCATCGCCCCAGGCCCTTTCTACGCCCTGCGCTGCTGTATGGACGGAGCTATCTCCCGCATCGCTAGCTGTCACATCGCTAGCAGTCAGCCGCAGCCGCACCATCCTGACGCGCTGCCACGGGACGTCTCTGGGGCGGGGCGCATGTCCGCCTGTCCGCCGCGGAGCACACGGCGTAGGTGTGATGTCTGGAATCCTATTCTGGCTTGCCACCATCCTCATGCGGGAGACAGCACCGCTGCCGCCTCGGCCCCCGCTGTGTCGCTGCCCGGGAGATCATCACAACCCGGCCCATGACGCCTGGGACCTGGGAGAGGGCAAATCGCAAGGCGGAGCATGCTGGCGCCGAGCCCAGGCCTGACGAACGCACTCGCGGGCCGTCGCTGGCATAACAAAAGTCACCAATCAGGCGGGCATCGCCAGCGCCGGTAGTACCGCATTGTATCTTAGAAATGATTCACTATGTGCCCGCGGGTCATCTCGCGTCGGCGGCTGCCCCGAGGCCCCGCCCCATGTCCGCCTCCGCTTACCCACTCAAGCCCAGCTCCTTGTAGAACGCTTCCGTGCTCGGCTTGCGTCCAAGGAAATCCTCCAGCGTCTGCATCTCTTCCTGGCTCCCGCCACGCTCGAGCACCGTGTGCCTATACCGGCGCCCCTCTTTGCCATTCATCGGGTTGGCCTTGAATACCGTGTAGAACATGTCGGCCGAGTACACCTGCGAGCTGAGGTACCCGTAGTATCCTGTCTACGTTAGCGACGCCGTCGTCATCCAAAGCAGCCTGTCAAGTTCTTACCAGCATCGTATCCACCGATGAGGTGGCCGAAAGTGGCCTGTCCGTTGCCCCATCCCCAGCTCCCTCCGTTAAGAAGCTCTGGGCCGTCGAGCTTCGAGATCTCCTTGCGCAGCTTGTTGTACGTCTCCGATAGCTTGAGTTGCTTGATGTCTTCGTGGCTCTCGGGCTCATGCACTGTCATGTCGAAGATGCCGAAGTGCAGCTGTCGGAGGTTGAACAGAGCATCGTTGATGTGTTTCGTACTGATGAGGTTGCTGATCAGCTCGTCAGGAATAGCCTCTTCCGGCCTCTTGGTATCCCCAGAGCTTTCCGCGTATGCCGCTTCATACTCGGGAGACAAGTATGAATAGTGGTAGCTAAGGGACTTGAGCTGGGATGGAGTCCAGCACCAGTTCTCAAGCATTTGGCTGCCCAAATCGTCAGTAATCATCACCAACAGTGGCTATCATCTTTGCAATTACCTAGGAGCTTCCACGAAATCTCTCACGGTGCTCGTACCTAACCGCAGCAAATTAGGTCAAACGCTCAATCTATATCCAAAAAAAAGGGCTACATACCGTGGAAACGTGAGTAAATAGTCCTCGACACTAGGTCATGAATTCCGTGGCCTAGTTCATGGAAGAGGGTGACGACCTCTTCGTGCTTCAACAAGCTAGGCTTTTTCGGTGTCGGTTTAGAGAAATTGCACACCAGCGCGGTGGCGGGATAGCGTCGTTTGCCATTCTCGTCGATGTAGCCCTAGTAGCAAATCAGCATTGTCAAAGTCCACAGTGCTGCCAACCAGGTGTTGCTCTTACCGGCTGTAGGTTGAAATTAGCTGCGTGACCGTATTTCCCCTCGCGGGGAAACAAGTCCAAGTAAAGATATCCTACAAAGCCACTGCCTTCTCCCTCATCGTCCCAGACGCTGAAGAGTTGGACGTCTTCATGCCACACAATGTCCGACCCCTTGCCGGTTTCGGCAATCTTGTCACGTTCTTCGCCTTTGATTTCTACGAATACAAGACCAAAAAGTTCCTCGAAGATTTGAAGCATACCTCGAATAGTTGTTTGCAATGGAAAGTATTCAGTTATCTTCTGTTGATCTAGTGAGTAGTCGCGCTCCAGCAACAGTCTGTCATAGTAGCGATGATCCCAAAGATAGTAATGCTCCTCGTCCGCGTCTTTGATGCCCTTGTTTTTGATGTCCTCTTTCTTCAGAGCAAGGAGTCTCTCGATTTCCTTCACACCACCTGGCGCCAGCCGCGTCCGAAGGTCACCGAGAAAGTCGTCGACTGTCTTCGGTGTCTTCGCCATCTTGTCCTCGATACGGAACTCGGCATGGTTCTTGTACCCAAGGATACGAGCGGCCTCGTCACGAAGAAGGACTGCCTCTTGGAAAAGTGGCACGTTCTGGTTGCACTTGTTCTCATTGTCCACAAACAGCTTCTGGCGTATCTTTGGGTTGGTTGCATATTTGAGGGTTGGGAATAGGTCCGGGTACTTGAATGTAAGTCGAAGTTTTCCCTCGTTGTCTCCAGTGCCCTTCTCCAACGAGACGAGGACATCCTCGGGCACGCCGTCCAGTTCCTCTGGGCTGAACCAGAGCCCGCCATTCTCTTCATTGAGGTTCTTTTGGAACCCGATGCTGATTTCACTCAGCCTCTTTTTGATCTCCTTGAAGCGGTCTCGCTTAGGACCAGCGGACACCCCTAGTCCGTTCCGGATGTAGCTCTTGTGGTCCTTCTCTAGCAGCCGCTTCGATTCCGGATCTAACGCCTCGCTAGCCTTGAATGCAGCATCTACAAGTTTGTATACATCTTCACGCATACTCGACTCGATCCCGAAATCGTCAAGTAGCCTCTCAGCTTCAGTAGATGCGTCGCGCAGCTTCTGATCCGTCGAAACAGCTTGGTAGAACCCAATTATATGCGACTCAATTGCCATCTTGTTGTCGTCCCGGGCCATTGGAAGTGTGACGTTGGCGAAGGTGGCTGTTTCAGGCGTGACATCTCTGACAATGCCATCTTGGACGCCGCGCGATCTCTCTATCTACATCGGGTTAGTTGTGTCGTCGGGCGCAAGGTCAAATTGAGCAGTTGTAACTCTACCAGACGTTTGGTATCCTCGATCAACGAGGACTCGGTTGCGGTGAACTTGGGCGGAGCCTGGGGCGGCCTCTGGTACTTAGCGGGGGCCATACTCGCGGTTGCTAGTGGGCGCGCTGGCACTGATGAGAGCGGGGGAATTCTAGTGGGCTTGACGTGGGCAAGAAGAGATGTAAGACGACCTCCGAATCGAGCGGAAGCCAGGATGGCGGAGATGCAAAGGAAGAGGAGGAGCGCAACTAGGAAGACCTTGAGCCGTCGTGGGTTCGCCAGGGTGTCGGTGAGGGCAGGTATTTTCAGCTGTACATAGCGGTCACGAGTGACAGATTTGCTTCTTGCCCGATAACAGTCTAGAGGGGCGAGGCTAGGATTCAATTGAAGAGAAGAGGGGAGTCAGCGGGGGCTGAGGAGTGGTCGTCATTTGCAACACTACCCGGGAAGAACGTTTCACCGCTTCTCCGATCACGTCAAACCATGGCGGCACCACAAATGTCGCGAAACGCATATGCGTGTTTTTAGAGAGGATAGCAACGTGCAATCTATAATGGACGCGCTCCGTAGTACGGCGGATGAAACTGAACAGAGCAGGCAAATTGTCGTCCTTTGGAGCAATAGGCATTGGTGCCGCAGTCATGCGGTTGAATCGCCAGGAATATCGTGTGTGGAGTCGCGCCTCTGATCGCGATGACGACTGTTAGCGATCTATCATCAGCTGAGGTGTGCGGTCTGAGTTGTGCGCCGGGAGTGAGACTGGTGAATTGAAGGCAGAGTCTCGAGAGTCCTGAGAGTCGAGTTGGGAACATCCGTGGATCTCTGAAATCAATGGCGCTTTGCCCCATTCGGCCCTAGCGCTGCCCACGAGGCGAGCTCCCACTCCAAAATCGCATCTCACAATAACGTCGCCAGCCAGTGCCCAACCCCAACACCACCACAATCGGGAGAAGCTCAGGTATGTCGCGTCCGCGTCCGAATACACCGCTGCCTTTCTCGTATGCTGACCTTGAGCGTGTCCAGGACCGCCCACTAGTCCTTCACAATGTCGACAACGAAGGCCTCGAAGTACTACCCTGCGGAGGATGACACTCAACCCAAGAAGGTACGCACACCATCGCGATGGAGTCCTAGAACGAGAAGTCCCAATTCCTACTGTTGCTGGCGCCTCATGCTGCCCCGATTTTGGCCGCCTGGATCGCGGATTGCGCCTCGAATACACCAGCAGCCAGAAATTCCGCCAGACACAACGCACGCCGACGAGCATGGCTAACAGTGCAATCCCGCAGACCCGCAAGACCCTCCACCCCACCAAGTACCGCGAATCGCTCAAGCCTGGCACTGTCCTGATATTACTTGCTGGTAATTTGGCATTCCACCCTGGACACCATTTGGCTCCGCTGACAATGCCTCTGCAGGCCGTTTCCGTGGCAAGCGCGTGATCCGTACGCTCTCCTAGCCAATTCGTGCGACTAAATACTGACTTTATTCGCTAGTCCTCAAGCAGCTCACCGGCGGTGCTCTCCTCGTCACTGGACCCTTCAAAGTTAACGGAGTTCCTCTGCGGCGCGTTAACCACCGATATGTCCTCAGCACCTCTACGGTCGTCAACATCGAAGGTGTGGATTCGAAGGTGATAGAGAAGGTGTCCGAAGAAGGCTACTTCACAAAGGGCAAGGAGTCGAAGGCGAAGGGCGAAGAGGCCTTCTTCAAGCAGGGAGAGAAGCCGGAGGTCAGTCAAACATGCGGACCCCTCGCGCATACGAGTGCCTAGGGGAGAGGCTTGCGTGGAGTTAGGATTGAATACTGACTTGTATCTAGAAGAAGCAGGTGGACAGCGGCCGCGCGGAGGACCAGAAGGCCGTGGACAAGGCTCTGTTGGCCAGCATCAAGAAGGTGGATAACCTGTCACACTACCTTGGCTCGAGCTTCAGCCTACGCAAGGGCCAGCAACCGCATGCGATGGTGTTCTGAGCGGACTCAAGTAGCAGTGGATCAGGGTACTCGGTGGTGCGAGCGAGATTTGCATGACAATGAAATCGGGCACATCACTGTCTTGGGGGTCGGCGTCCTTTTTTGTGCACTAAACTTGCCCCGGAGGTCGAATGCGATTCTCTCAAAAAGAACGGATCACAAATTAAATGCCTCCTAAGCACATTACCAAACACAAACAAACGAGGTCCATTGATTATCTTGAAGCTTCCTGATCTACAGCTTGGTGTTGGATCGACCTGACTCACCCGTACGATAGTCACGTCTTGATCACTGATGACTGAACATGTGCTCTACGAGTGTGTTTGCGGTAATTTTAAGTGTGAATCATTCACGTGGTCTATCATTCGTCTGGCTAGCTAATTGACTTTACGGGTATCACCAAATCCATAGCAAAGAGGTTCTGTTCAGTTCTATCGATTCTGAACGGTCATATCATATTGCATATACGAAATTCTCCTCGAGCCGAGCCTCTTTTTACGTCGTCCTCTGATTGATCCCATTATCACTGTAAGCGACCTTGTCTACTAGCTAGGACGTCACTGTTGCTAATGTCAAGAAGAGATAGGCGGGGTTTGTGTCGATATATTCACGCTTCCTCATATAAACATAAGTCTACGCCTCCTTCTAGGTATCTTCCTGCGGCCAAATGCTTTCCTGAGCTCTTCTAAAATCTTTAAAATGCTTCGAAGCACCCTTAGCAGTAATGAGGTAGTTCATGCTGGTTTATGACGAGGTACTATATTTCGTACATTGAACCGCCACGATGATGTCGACTAGCTGAGGTGTCCTTCACCTTCTCGCATTGAAAGGTTGTTTCCGCAAATCTTACACAATCAATCCGACGACGTCCTATTGTAGCAGTCGGAACATACCTTCTCAAAAGCCATGCCGCCTGGAATTTCGTACCGTACATGTCTGTTCTGCTTATAGACCAAAGAGCATCCCTCGGATAAGCTAATTCCATTCTTTGCTCAACTAGCACCCCCTCATTGCCGTGCCATATGTGCCACCGTTATCGAGCGATGGCATATCTTACTCTTGTGCACCGCTTACAATGCCTTCTCTTCCAATCCTAGTCCGTACTGCATCTCACTTATATTTCGGCATCTAGAACTTCCTCTGTGTATCATCATGGCTTTTCCCATTTCCTTAGCGAATCAGCTCGAATTTGCGGCTTACGGCCTTCCCGCGAATTGGTATGGCTGGATACAACTTTCTTCCCAGGATTATATTGCCCCTGGGAAAATTGGACCATGAGCTTCAATGCCGCTGAAAGCCAGGCTTCGGTATCACCAGATGCGACATCATCCACTACCCAAAGTCCGGCCAGGGGCTCCAATCAACACTGCACAAGTATCTTGTCAGTAGGCCATGGGAGCCAGCGTACGGTGTCGGTGTACAACTCTCGCAATTTGGCATCGCGACGTCACCGATCGAAATGATGCATCCGTTGTCTGAAGCAGTGCTGCTGGTAATGAAGTGGCCAGTTTGCAAAAGGGCCACGAGGGGGCGAAGGGCATGACCACGACCATTAAGAATCAAAGAAGACGGCGCAGATTCCGAGGCAGACTTCGGGGACGATGATGCCGAACTTGATGACAAGCATGACGGAGCTGGCAGCTTATCCTGCATCCATATCTCCACAAAATCACTTAATCGAGATCTGACGATAAGATCTTCCCAGCTGAATTGAAACGAACCTGAGGTTACCAACTCCACTCGTCAGAGGCGCTTGACCATACAAGCGGGTAAGAAGTCAATCGAGGAGTATAATAGCTCGAGGCATGGTGCGTTGATACATTGGCCCATTCCACGCCCCACTCGCCCCTGTTCGGTATTCCAATGTGACATTTCACGGGGGTTGGACGGTGAGGCGGATGAAATTGGTAGCATATATGAGATGCGACGCCTGGGAATAGACAGTGGGTGATACGAGGAACAAATTCCCAGGAAAGTGGGCTGGACAGGTGGGATTTCGAAGATTTAGGCCCGACGCAGCGCATACCACACGAGGGCGGGAGGGACCAAATCATTGCAGGCATTCCGGGGCAGATAGTCAGAAGACTGTTATTCGGAACAAGGAACTAGTAGACGCGGAGACGAAGCTCGGGAGAGAGGACTTCGAACTGAAAACTAAGCTGGTCCACGCAGCCTAGGTTCTCGAGGACACGGAGGAGTGCAATCTCGGGCGGGCGTCAATTAAACAGGTAATGCCCTCGATGTTTGCGGGCTTCGCGGTGACCTGAGGAGTTGCATGACGTGAAGTCAGGTCGAATCACGGTTTAACGATTGATGAAAACACCTGCGTGGTTCCAAAGCTAATTACCATGAGATTCTCTGCATATTAGAAATGGAGTACAGTCTCTTACCATTTTTAGATTTGTAGTCGCGGTCTGGAAAAGCAAGATCACTAATACCAAGCTCAAGTCCCTCAACTCCGACTCCGTCGTCTTGCAGGTATATCTCGCTTATGTGTAAGTCAGTCCCTGCGGTAACCCTCCAAATTCCTGTGGGAGAAAGAGCCGAACGGGACTATCACCGCCTCGGGAGCCAGCGCGACCGCTCAGGCTGCCTAAGCATCGCCGCTTTGGCAGCTGAATTAACAATCCGTGTAGAGAGCGTGGCCTGGTCGGCCTCCTCCCGGGCATCGCGGGTTCAGCTTGTCGGACCACACCTGGGCGATGTCGCACTCCGGCACCGTTCACGCAGACCGTTGTTCTCTCTTGTCCAGGTGAATGGACGTTCTGGAACTGCGCATCACGTCCGCATGGGCATGCAAGACGATCTGTGAACATCTAGTCCCGAGGCAGGCCACGACGAGCCAACCTACGGAATTTACCTCTTTGATGCGCCCGTCCGATGCCGCGCTCCGGCGTCCGTTTGATTCCGTGAAGGTAAGTACGCCCGAAATCTCTTCGACGCCTCCGTAAAGTCCACTGCACTCGGCGGTGCTCCGCGCAAAGTCCAATATCAGCGTTTGTGGCGGCTTGAAACATGCTGTTGTAGCAGGTGCACAAGTCCTGGACTGGGTTAGGATTCGCCGCGGTCCTGGTAGGCTACGCGCGAGGGGCAGAATCCGTCCCAACGTTATGGGGACAGGGATTGGGGATGCCGCTTGTAATTGATTCATTATACAGTGCCATCTCTTCGCGCTCGCAATCATCACAGAGGAGCGTGCGAAAGAGTTCCGTTCGAATTGAGATGTTGTTGACGTTTAGTGCCAAGCCAGCACCTGCTACTTTTGTCTCCTGTAGGCCGTCGAATTCAATTTCCGCAGTGGCGATTTCGCACATGGGGAATGTTGTAGTGGGATGAACACAATGATCGTTTCCAGTACAGTTTTCACAGACATTGGTCCAGCAATGAAGATCGAGTTTACAGGATCTGCACCAGAACCGTACTCCCTCCGGGTCGGTGCACGGATCTCTCGTCCCGCAGCAGCCTCCATCGTCGCAGCGGGCGTTACGCGGCGGAGGGAGTCGAGGATTTACAACCGGACGGTGTGCAGCTACATTTATTTTAGAGAAGAATTTGGGGAAGTGTTGGATCTAAAACCAATTCTTGGGGCGTTTGGTGAAGCAATGTTTGAAGAGAATATAGACGAGGCAACAACGAAGGATACGAGGTTCTTTGATGGGAAGGCTCAAAAACTATATTATTCAAGAACTGTGCAAATAGATATCATTTTAACAACAAATGACTGTGTTGAAGCTAGAACAGTAGGATAGAGAGCGAATCGATATGTGACTAAAGACAATGAGAGAGGATATGGAGACAAAAGGAGAACAATAAAGGCATTCTTCGACGTGAGCGACGTGTTATTTTGTACGCCTGGCCGCTACTTTTTGAGTCGGCCCAATCAACATAACGAGCGTTTGAAATTGGCCAGATTTTCTGGGTAGTTGAAGCTCGATGGCTTCTGAAATGTCTATGGGGACGAACCAATCATGCCTAAGCTATCAGCTAACTGGGCCGACTTGAGAAACACTAGGGTCAACTTACTAAAAATTTCCGCTCTTGACCTAGCCGGTAAGGGAAACCTGAGCTCGGTGCAAGGTAGAAGATTGTGTCAGAGCCTAGCAAGAGAATACAACCACATATTCTGAATGGAGCATTATGATTTCATATATATCGTGGATGAGTATGCTCCAGTTTGCCTATCTAAGCCGGTACCCTTGAGCGCATCCGTAGTATCATGACCCCACCTCTGAATTGATTGCCTTCTCTTTCTCTTCTAGCTTCCTCCGTGCTGCTAAGATCATGTCATCCCGCCGCCGCTGTAGCATCTGCTGCCGCTCGTTCTTATCTGCTGACCATGCTTTCTTCGGGACGTCCGACTGTGGTAATGATGATGAGGGCTCGGTGCCGATTTTCGAGGAGAGATTATAACGTGTTATGAGATCAGGGTGCGCTGGTTTTGGTAGCGGTGCCGCAGTACGCGATGTTGGGTTCGAGGTGCGGAGAGTGGGGGGTTGGAACGATTGGGGTGGCTGCAAACACGTATTGGATTAGCAGTGAGTTCCATAAGTCAACAGCAATAGCCTTTGGATACTGGCATCCTAGTGATTACACGCCACAGGGAGATAGATGCCAGACTCACCGTGTCCAGTCCCCGCCCTTCTACCAATCTCTCAACTGTCGCCGTCACATTCCCACCATTCCGCTGCAGGTCCCACATGATGCTTCTCCGATTCGCATCTGGAAACATCTGTGCAACAGTCTCGACCTGGACAGGGTTTATCCGAACCCCACGGTTAAGTGTGGGAGCCACTCCTCGTGTGCCGGTTGGAGGGGTGGCGCCTGGCGTTGGCCTTGAGAAGTACCACCGGAGGGCGAGAATGAAGAGGATTACGAAGACGAGGGTCTGCGGTATGTTGACTGTTTGCTCCGCCATGTTCAATCGCGAAATGGTGTTTGTGGCACGGGAGTGTTGTGTGTAGTGGAGAAGTTGTACCAGGAGCCGTCCGGCTACGTTAGTACTCGCGGTGAAGGAGCGTGGCCACAAGACAAGCCGCGTCTAGAAATATGGGTAGAGTGGTGAATGAGGATACTATTAATGCTTGTAGGAACGGAATCGTGGCTTCGTCGGGAGCAATATGACATGCACTTGAGCAGCTCGGGGATATCCGTCCATGTCTTGATAGGCCCGTGACTAAGCTGCATATTCCACCTAGCCAATCTGGGCGCTTTGGTTTGTGACATCCAGCCATCAACTTTCTCTCGCCCCCCTGAGCCACTGCCCACGGCGGAATCGTGGCGGAGAACTTGCCATTTTCTTCGACTTGATCTGAATCCCGCTGCTCTTGACTTTCATGTTTCTTGAAAAGGCTTCATAGGGCCACCCCTGACGCCGCTAACACAGTAGCGATACTATCGAAGCGCACATCATATCTTGGAGGCATGGCACGCCTTTCAAATAGAAGAGAATTCTCATTGGTTTTTCGGCTACTTATAGAGCCCGGTGGGCCCCCCAGCCACCTCCACCCCCAGAATCAGATCGCACTACCCACAAGCTCATTTGCAGTCGATATCGTGCTACAGATTGGCCTACTCCCAATCTCCAGCGCCCAGATTGAGCGGCTTGCCGTTCTTCTTATCCTCCTGGATGTCCTCAATGCTCCAAGCATCGTATCTGTACCCCTTTGGAAAGTTGGGCTCGATTTCAAGGTTCTCGTCCTGAGGAATACCCTGCTTGATGCCCGAGACGGCCTTTTCGTAGTTCTCGTAGGCATAGGCCTCGGGATCGTGAAAGTAGACCCACTTCGCCAGCCTCGGACGCGCTTTTTGAGGGTCTATCTTGGCCTCGTCCAGCTTGGTATTTTGCATCAATTCAGCGTTGGCGAATCCCATCTTCTGAGCACATGCATTGCGGATGAAGCTACATTAGGTCAATAACCGCATTACTCTGCAAAGGGCTTGAACTTACCGAAGGTAGCAGTGGACGTCGACGGACTGGGGGACATTCTCCTTGCTGCCTCCAATCTGCAGGCAGGAGGCAAGGTGGACTGCATCCTCAATAGCTTGCGTACCTCCGCTGGCAGAGGCCGGCAGATAGGAGTGCGCAGCATCACCAATTTGCACGACGCGACCAGTGGTTGAGGACCACGTCGGCTGTGGATCGCGCCAGAGAAGGTCAAAGTTGACGATTGATTTCGAGGGCGTGCACTTGACAAGTTCCCGGAGTAGCGGAGCCCACCTGAGAGGACCAATGAGTTTGTCCATCTCCTTGACGACCTCTTCCGCTTCAATGGTGTCGTTCCACGATTCAGATTCAGAGCCGGTAACATCGTGATTCATGGTCCAGATAATCAAGTCTTCCTGAGTAGCGGTCATAGCATAGGTAGAGGGTCCTACCCAGGTGCGGACGACGGGCTGGCCATCCTTTAAGGGAATGAAGTCTTTGACCTCTGGATGCTCGTCCAAGACTTCGCGTGGGAAGGCAGCGCGCCACATAGCCCTGCCGGAAGGCTGAGCCCGAACCTGGCCACCGACAATCTTTTGCGACTTGGATCCAACGCCGTCGGCAGCAATGACCACGTCGGCAGTGTAGCGAGTTCCGTCTTCGGTGACGGCTCCAGCACTGTTCTCGTCCTCAAAGTAATCGACCACCCGAGCGTTGTAGACAGTCTTGACGCCGATTCGCTCAGCCTCATCCACCAGCATCCGGTAGATAAGAGGACGCATCTGGAACTTGCCTGGCGGAACGCCAGCATTGAGGCCAGGAGCTTGGATTTTAGTGACAGGCATAGGTGGGCCAAGGACGGCGCCAGTGTGTGTGCGAAGTTCCAGCCATGCGTTGCTAAGGGAGAAGGAATTGTACTCCTCCATGAGCTTAGGCCAATGCTCGAGGAAACGGGTGGCGCTGAGACCCATGAAGAACATATCGCCTGTGTGTGCACCGGGTTAGCGCCGCCAGACTGGCCATAGAGGGTTTAACGTACCCGCAGAGTTGTAGGTCGGGCTGCGCTCAAGTAGAGTCACGTCGTGGCCCTTGCGAACGCACTCCAGAGCCGCAGTCAATCCAGCCAAGCCCTGACCGACGATGAGGACATTGATGCCGGTCTTTGGATAGGATCCCAGCGGCTTGAAGTCCATGAGGGACCCGGTGCCAGCGAGTGGGCTGGTCATGTTGATAATGGGGAGGTTTGATTCAGGGTCGAAACTGGAAGGATTTGTAGACAGTAGAGAGAGCAGGAATAGAGGGTGAGTTGATGGGGTTGGAGGCTGCAGAAGACACGGTAGTGTTTGAGGTGGAGCGTAGGACCGAAGTCGTCGTCAAAGTCGTCGCTGCTGCATTCTGATTTGGGGCAGGTGACCGCTCGACCAATCACAGGCCTCCGATCCTCGGCTCCTTTCACTCACTCTTCACCAGATGCTTACATGTCATTGACGCTGGCTGAGTTCCTTCAAGGCATTTCCAGAATTGCAAAGTCAAGGCTTGGAGGCATCAGTAGACTCGCTGTGGCGCCTCGGACAGCGGCACTGGGTTGTACACAGACTGAGCATGTAAACCAGTTCGCCAGATTTCATGAACGCAGTGAAGCACCTCAAACAGTGTCAAAAGATTGATCACAGATTGTTGACGAAATGATTGACAAAACACGTAGTCTGTGTACACTTCTGTGCCACTGTTTGAGGTGCTTCACGGCATTTTGTCAAATGGAAGACTGTTCCAAATTAACCGTTTTGGACAATCAGCAAACCCCGTGGGTCACGTCAAACAACGGCATCTTGATATGAGAGAGGAGGAATGCCATTCCACTGGTTTGATGCCTACGAGATGTGAGAACGACGTTGCAACATCTTATGGAGTGATGATCGTGTATCCCCTTCTGCCACTGCACGAGGTGCTTCAATGCATTTTCAAGACACAAAGAAAGAACATACCCTCTTGCACTAGACTATAAGCCTGGGCACATGAATATGTCACTGCTTGGCTCCATCGTTGCTTACTCGACACCAATTCAAGGGGTAGCCTGGCTGCTGAGCAGCCATTTAGTCAACAGGCAGTCTGAATTACACTGTTTGAAATTCGACATCGCCTTTGAGTTCTTCGAATCCTGCGGCGGGACCCTAAGCAGTGCCGAAGCAGTGTATCCAGACTTAATGAGTGCCACTATACCGTTTTGAACGGTCAGTAAAATTAGCAGGCTCCTCTGGACGGTGTGGTTGTAATTGCGTAAAGACTGGAGTGCAAATAAACATGCAGTGGAAAACTCGCATTTAGACCTACGTTGAGGCTTTTTCCTGCATGCTCACTCCGCCAACCTACCAAAGAAGTGGTGGCAAAATGATGCAAGATAGGTAGGACATGATTTCGCTTACCGCTTTGGGAGTCGGAGAGTCGCAAAATTTCTCACCGTGTTTGTTTGCTCAACGCAACTCTTCTGACCTTGACATAATCGATTTGTTGCCAAAATCATAGGGGTCTAGAGGACCTCCGACTTCATAGACTGTGTCTCTTTGTACCGTTGTTTGGAGCACTTCAATCCCAGTCTCAGGATTGAAACCATTCCCATCCAAACAATCAGCGTCAATGTCGCCCGAGTCTCGTTGGCGCCCGAGTCTCGTTGGCTCGAATCTCTAAATCGACTACAGTTTGGTTCCCCTATATCGGGAACTTGCAGACCCAGTCTTGCTAGCTCCTAGTCGCGAATGGAAGTGGTACTGTTAAGAGACCAGCTTTCAATATCAGCAGGTTGCTCGCATTTAGTCAGATACTAGGCGTATCTAAGGGGTGACATACTTGCTCGAAGTGCTTTCAATCTCTCCAGAATTCCAGAGAGCGCAAGATTCATCACCTCAAGAACTGGCCAACATGTAGCGGCACATAGCACGTCTAAACATTGCATGCTGGGCGTCGCCGGAGGGCATAGTTACTGTGTCAGTTTACAGTAGCTTGTAACCCATCGGATGCCTTGAAACCCTTGAGCGCACTTCGGGAAAGGTCTAAGGGGGCCTGCTGAACGAAGCTGAAAAGCATCCATATAGAACAGCTGCCCCATTTCCAAGCTTTCACCAAGCACAGGCTGCATATCATACCTCACCCCTTCCCGCAGATACGCGGCGACGTTTGAGTGCCCCGATACGTCCACAGGCCGTTCAAGATCATACACGCAACATTCTTTCTGGTTGTTGCAAAGATGGTGAAGCGGGCAAGAGCGACCCAACGTCTTGGCACAGTAGATTCCAACCTTGATCAGGTGTCGACTTCCTTCAACCTTCTAACATTTGAAGATTGCTCTATCATCTCCAGCGGCGAAGAGCTCGAGCGGGCACTTGCGGTAATCGCAGCTCACCGCTGGTCGTCACTTGACCGTCATCCCTCGCCCCGGCCCCGTTGGCTTCCTGCTTCCTCGTCAGTCATAGGTCTCCTTTCATCCTTCTCCTACCTCTTCTGCCTCCCCTGAACAACGTCTTCAAGTCCATCCTCTGCCATCCGCAGCCCTAAGTAAGTCCCTTCCATGTTCTCCCCTGGCGTCGTCTCTCCTCGAGATGCAGATCACTGACGTTCATTCTCGCCAGCTTGGTGCATCCAGCTGGCACACTCACACGCCACCCGAGCAGCCCCTTCACCAGAGTTTTCACCTTTTCATCACGTCCTCTTTTCATCCGTAACTCACGACTCCTCTCAAACCCTCACCCAGCATGATGTCCCTGAGCATCGTAGTAGTGGCCTTGGCTCTCTGTGCCTTTGCACTCGTGACTACTGTCGAAGCATACCGTCGTTGGAACAAGACAAGCAATCCATGGGGGTTCCCGGGCCCGGGTCTGGTTCCCTACATCGGCCGTATTCACGACCTGCCACCTGAGTGTTTCTGGCTCAAGCTCAAAGAATGGGCCGACAAGTATGGTGGCATCTACAAGACGCAAATGATCGGATGGAACTTCGTCGTCATCTCGGATGAGTCCATCGCAGAAGAGCTCTTCGTGAAGCGGTCGAAGAAATACTCAGACAGGCCTATCGTGCCATCTCTCATCGACTCGAAGAGCAACCACGGTATGCTATCGTATCTGCCGCTCATGGGTAGGAACGGTAAGTGGTTCCCCAGAGCGAAGTCTCGAAACCTGTGCTAATGTCAGCTGCAGAAGCCTGGGCTCGCCAGCGCAAATGGGCCCACTCGTTCTTGATGCAGGCTGCTGCCACCCAATACAAGGGAATCATGGACTTCGAATACAAGCACCTGCTTTTCATTCTCCTTGGCGACCCGGACAATTTCAGCTTCCACATCGAGAACGCGAATTCCAAGATTATGTGCACGCTTGCCTACGATGATCCCAGCCCCAGCCCTGAGATGCGGTTGAGTGCATGGAATCTACTTCGCCAGATGTCGCCGAATGGCCCACTTACAAATCTCGTGACACCGCTCTGGCGCTTGCCTCTCCTCCTCAACCCCTGGAAGCGAAGCGAATATGTCCGACGAGGCATACAACAGACCTTCTGGATGGATCTGTTGAACGGCGCAAGAGAGAAATGGCAAGCGGGACAGTTGCGACCGTGCTGGGCCAGACAGTATCTGGATCTCGGGGAGAAGTCCCCCCTCCAGGGCGACTTCGAGGCCCATTCTGCTATCGGCATGCTCGCGTTGGTGGGCGTGTATACGGTCGGCGGACCCGCCCAATACTTCTTGACGGCAATGATCACTCATCCGGAGTGGATGGCCAAGTGCCAGGAGGAGATTGACCGCGAATGTGAAGGTCGGCCACCAACTCTCAGCGACTATCGTAATCTTCCGGTCCTTCGCGCCTGTATCAAGGAGACTATGCGATGGAGATCGCCTGTGCCAGCCGGTAAGTAACTTTGTATGAGCACGGAGTGTATACTAACTTCAGACAGGTGTTGCGCACGAGCTTGAAGCTGACGACTACTACCGCGGCGGCTTCATTTCGAAGGGAACGCGAGTTCTTCCACTTGACTGGTAAGTTACACCAACGGCCCTTCCAGAATCCTCTAACATTGCTTCAGGGCTATGATGCGCAACGAGACCAAGTACCCAGATGCTGAAAATTACCACCCGGAGCGCTTCCTGGAGCCGGAGTGGCCAACCTACAAGGAGCCTCTTACTGAATTCCCGACGATCAAGGGAATGTCCTCTTTTGGTTGGGGCATTCGGACTTGCCTCGGGCAAACCCTCACTCAAGATGCGCTTATCGTTCTCTGCGGAGGGCTCCTATGGGCGTTCAATGCCAAACACAAGACGCACCCGGTTACCGGCGCCAATATTCCCATCTCGTTGAAGACGTCCTCCGAGGTTATCACGAAGCCGCTGCCATTCGAGATGGTGTTCGAACCGAGAAGCGAAGAGCGCAAGGCTGCCATCATCTCCAATTGGCTCGAAGCTGAGGCTAAAGACACTAAGGAACGCCAGGACTTTCTGAGTGCAGCAGCTTCTCACTAGCAGACATGGAGCTACTACTTCACCCTTGGAAAGGTGACAGGCTTTGACAGCCAATCAATGGGACAGAGGGTGATGAGTTGACACTCGGAACGACTGACTCTCTACTCGAAAGAGCATTACAACAAGGTGTTCATACTTACGGCTTGTGGTATCTTTATGGTTTCTACTTCACTGCTTTTGTCTCAAGAAGACCACAACTTGCTATTCTACCGACTGGGAGAAGCTCCTTTGAGAAGGGAAGTAACGATTGATGATTACCTGTGGACAGATTTCCGGTGGATGGCTTTGTTATCACCTCCACTCTACCTAGTTTGATACCTATCTCAACAAACTCAACTCTTTTTATAGCCTAAAGCTCGACTCTTCCTATAGCTCAAACTGACTTCTTCTCGCTTGTTGCCACACACGCATGCGATGCTTGCTGTTTCGTGAACGGGCTATGTGTCGCTTTGCCAATGACGACTTCGACACGTTTTTGCACTATGTACATACATCATGCGTAAAGCAAGCAATGTTTCACCACGCTAGTTGATAGCTGGGCGACTCCATGAGGCATCGCTATCTACTACCTACGGCCCCAGTCGGGGAGGGTCATGCATACGGATCAAAACAAGTGGCGAAAACGAAATTTGAACGAGCAGGCCCTAGCGACGCCGACGATTTGGACCCTGCTCCTTTCACAGCGTGTAGCTAGCATCTGCTGTTGCGCATCCCGTTATCTTACCAGAGCTACATAGAGAGGTAGTCACCCGAACAGATCACCCGCCTACAGCAACCGAGCACGTGAAGAGCACGAGAGTAGTGAGACATTGGCCACGTAGCATTGAGACATTTACGGAAAAAGCAAAAGCTGAAACGATGAAGTCTCGATAATGGAATAGATATATAGATATGATCTAGGAGAAACAGCCGAGACGGGGTAGGTGGATAGGGTTTAAGCGGTCAGGTACACCGCTTCCGCTGAGATTGAAGACGTGGAACTCGAAACCCCCCGCGAGCTAAGAAAAGGAAGTGCTTGGAGAATGAATGCAGATGTGGATGCAGATGAGGTGGGTAGCGCGCTCGCCTACCTACCTAGCTGGGCATTTCATTGCGAACTGCGATGGGCGAGGGCATGCTGGCTGATGGATGGGTGTCAGCGTCACCGCTCGCGGCTCCGAAGCGCGTCCTGGCGTCGAGAAAGGATATCGGTCAGGTTTCATGCTTTCACCGCCGACTTCGGTCGTCGGCGTGCCGATACGGAGACGGCTGCTTTTTAGAATGACGCTGCGGATGGAGTTTGATGGCGTGCGATGGAGTTGTTGCGGTGTCGTTGCGAAAGGTGTTTTGAAGACTTCGCTGCGGACTTCGGTGGTTGGATAGGTAAGCACAGCTGAACCCTGGGAGCGCTCGCTCGCGGGGGAGCATCACAGCGTCAGCGTCGAACTGTGAGAAAATTCGATGGATCGAGACGTGACAAGCAGTTGCGATGCGATGGAACGTTACGAAGACGGGTGGGGGTGACAATGACAGACTGATGGCAGCCGTTGAGGTGGTGCGACCACGGTCCGCCATCCTCAGACCCAAGAATCATCCATTCATCACGAATTTTCGCTTGTATCACGACTTCCAAGGCCAAAACGAGCAGCTCGATCGAGGCCCGAAACCCCCATCCTCACAATTAGATGTGGTCCCCAGAGTGGCGTGAAAAGTCTCGCCATCGCTGGCTCCCGACCCCGGCATCGCCCGACCCTCCGCGCCAAGTTGCGCATTCTGGAACCCAGCACTAGTGCCCGAACGGGAGCTACAACACGGGGAAGATATGCGCGATGGCGTCAGTGCTGAATTGCGACACATCGCCTCCACCACCGGCCGTAACGGCGCAAGCAGCCCCTCGGGCGAGAACTCGGTGCGAGGGACATCGTGGTCGTTGTGCACGTACCTGCGTTGATCGGCAAAGTCCCTGGGATCGGGCTTGTCTATGAGCGGGAGGAAGGCGATGTGGGATGTGTGGATGAGGGAATTCATAGACGTGGGTGTGGTGTTTCGGGATGATTGTGATAGCTGTGTGTGCTGTAAGTAGCATTTTGGGACGACATCGTGGTCGTTGAGGTTGGTGATCGATACTGGAGCAAGTAGTCCGGCTTCAGAAGAGCGTAGGGTTGCCGTTCTCGGCGATCAAGGATCATCTCATATGGATTAGGCAATGCAGATTGTGGAGAAGATAGGCGATCATCGTATAACCGGAGCGAGAAGTTCAATATCCATTGCGTTCTTCCTTCATGCTGCGCCACAAGCCACGAATGAAGTTTGCCCACAAGGTTTGCCCATGACGCGTCCATGGGCTATTTTGCCATTACAGCATTGAGGAGGGCAGATACAAATGCGGATTTGTTTGCAAAGCGAAATATCAAATTACAGGTCGTGGAAAATGAGGCTGAGTGCTTCAAATGGCGCGAATGTCGGCCTCTCGCCGCTTGGACGGCTCCGATGAGCCTTTCCACGCACATTCCTTGGAGCTACCTGACCTAGGACAGCGTAGATTGAGCGGCGAGGGTCAGACGCCGCGTAAGAGTCCGGGCTTCTCGGCCATGCTTAGGGTAACGAAACTGATGCCAAGTGGGGTTCGATAGGAAACGAATAGAGCACTATGTAGTGGTATCCTCGCCACCGTCGCGACACCCATATGATTAGTAGCCTACACTGTCTTACGAACGAGGTGGTGACAAAGTACGTTTTCGATGGCTCGACGAGGAGTTAGGTGGATGCGAAGTTATTTCGCGTAAAACACGTGACTTTAGACAACCGTGAAAATGGCTCGACAAGCGGGAGGGAAAATGGCGATGCGGAAGAAAATGAGGGAAAACCCATCGAATACTCCCAATCATCGTCCTGCCGACTAATCCTGCCGAGTTATCTCTCACCACTATGTGTCGCCTGTTGCGCTTGCTTCTAGGCTGCATGTAGAGCACCTAATGAACTTAACTCTAACAGGGTTGGCGGGATCGCACCAATGCGATGGACCGGGTTGAGAGGATTTTCGAGGCATGTCGAAGCGCGTGATGATCAGAATGCAGATGCAGCGGAAGCTGGGGAAGGTGGCTGGACTGCAGCATGCCCAGAGGAGGTCTGCACTTTCGGGACCGGCTTGGCTCCTTGAGGCTGGGTCAGGTAAGGAGTCGCAGGCAGCCGTTTCCCCGCAGATGTGCTTCAGATCGAGCAGAGGAAGGCAATGATCGACTCGAGACGGCAGGCGCTTGATCCTTAAGACTAAAGAGATTAATGTCTACGCATATCAGTAAAGGGGCAGGAGGAGATCTTGGAAGAGATTATCAAGTGGCGAAGTTGAACAACGCGTCCTGCTACAGTCCCATTACTTGGGAGACTAAAGCATCACTCGTTGAGGGATACGTAATGATAGAAGACGAGAGGAGTCAGGTTGCACAGCCGCCACTAGCTGGAGGGAAAAGGACCAGCGTGCGCTTGACGACATTGTATCGAGTAAACTTCGTTGCCTTGAGTGGCCGTTACTGCCCAAGCAGGCATGGTTATCGTGTCGATGTGTTTGGTCGAAGTGGATCAATCACGGCCAGCGCTGATGGTGTAATCATCTCGGCTCCGTTCCGAGGGAAGGTCGAAGCCGCAAGCATCCCATACTTTGTCCAAGGCCCGAGACCCGGCTTGCAGCTGTCTAGTCCATCGCCAGAGGCGTCAACGGCGTGGGGGATGAAGTGGAGCTTCTCGCACATGGAATACTAGCACGGGAATACGGGTACTGCGGGAGACTAGCGGATCGCGAAGGATGAGCACAATACGGCCGACGGTTGAGTTCAAGCTAGAAGGGGGTGGAGATGACACCACAGCGGCGCCTGGACGTGTTCGCTGCTGTTGGGGTTTTACAGCGCACCCGTCGCCTCATGTGTGAATTCAACACGTTCTACGCTGTGATTGGCCAGGGAACCGGGGCAGATGAGAATGGAGATGGAGGCAAATGAAACATAATCAACGGCGTGGAACAGCGATGAAGGACACAATGAGGCTTGAAAATGAGGACTGCACAGATCTGCGACGAGGAAAGGATAGGAGAAAGGAGTGATGTTGACGTTGGGTGGATTTCCGAATCAGGCAAGACGGATCACCAGTTGTGAGCAACAGTCTGGACCTGCAGAGCACAAGGCCTCCGCGCGGAGAAGGCTTTTGCTGCCCTTTCGCTGGCCTCGTCGTGCTGCGTCGTGCTGGATCAGCATCGGCGTCGTTTCCCAAAGGGTGAGGCGATGCATGGAGCTTGTCCCGCGGCCAAACCAGCGGCGGAGCCAAGCACGATGCTCGGACGGCGCTGGATTCAGCCTGTGGTCGAGTTTAGCATGTTCAGGGGGCTGAGAGGTTTGCTGATGCGGTCCTGCGAGGCGGGGATGTGATGCGACTTGCATGGTGGAGGCATCGGATCTCAACTGCCTCTCAGCCACAAATGAAAATAGAAGGCTGACGGTGAGCCAACAGGCACGGTATGACTGCAGCAACAATCGATGCGCCGTCCACATCGATGCACTGCTGAAATCGACGGCGCTACGTCTGATAGACGGCGAATGGGAGGCACAACGAGGGTGAATTGGAGCAGTAAAGCAGGAGGATGGTGACGTCGGGCTGCACATGTGCTGGAGAGTCGTCCTCGTCTTCTCTGTGGTGTCACTCGTCGGGATCAGCTGCCTTGTCGACGGACGGAAAGCGAGGGCACATGGAGCCCATGGAGGAACGGCGCAACGGGAAGAGGCGCGACGGAATCGGGCGACGGAGCGGGCACCAAGGCTGTGAGGCCTCCTGCTCTCGCCGTGGGATGGGTCTGCCGACGTCCACGTCCTCCAGAAGCCGTCCAGACAAGAATAGTGAAGCGACAGCAGGCCGCCTAAACATATCGACGCCCGCCTCAGCCTCGGGCACGGCGATGCGCTCCAGCTCGTTCAAACCGCCGCCTTCTGCCTGCCACACTGTTTTTGGCGGCTTCGGCCTCGAGTCAACGGCTGCGGCGGTGGAGGGGTGCGGAGGGGGTTGATTCGCCGGGCTGGCGCTCAGCACAGGATCGGGGAGCGCTGTCGATGATGGAGCCCTTGGAGGCTGGGTGCATTGGCCGACGCCGCAGCAAATGTAATTCGACAACGTCCGTGTCAGCCAGGCCGGACGCGGCAAGTGCTGCGCTGCCGTGGTGTGAAAGACAGGCCCTCGACCGCCCGGTCCGCCATGGGCCATGGCTAGAAAGGCGTGCATCCCATCCGACTCCGATATCCCATCCATACATCCCATACATCCCACGCCTCGCAAATCGCTCTCCCCACCTCTCCACCACGCTCCCACTGGCCTCTCCCAAGCCCGTTGCGCGCAAATTCTTCCGCCCCGTCCATTCTCGAGCCCTATAGACCTTCTGCAACTCCGCCACAAATACCGCCTGCATTGCTCGCCCGATCCTCGCCCCATTACTTTTGACTCCCTCGCTGCTACATATACTCCACCACCCGTGTCTCTCCGCATGCCCTGCCCCTCGCACCATTTCCATCACCATACTTTAATTGCATTTAGCTCTGCCTTGCACTTCACATCTATATCATTGTAATCATGCCGCAACCCATACAGTGGCGCGAGAACCACGCCAGCGACAGCAGCGCCAACAACTCAGCACGCAGCGAGACCACGTCGAATCCGAGGAGTACTGCACCCACAGAATACAGTTACCGCGAGACCTACACACAGTCTGATACCTCCAATGGCCGCGTGAAAGATCGAGCCGACACCTGGGCCACCGACTATTCCAGGCTACCACCGTACCTCCCCCGCGCCTCTGTCGATACCTATGCGTCGACATCAGACGAGGACCTGGCCGAAGAAGACGACTACCCAGAGTACGAGGTCCCCCAATACAACCACGAGGTCTTCCCCATCGACGCCATCCCCACCACGCCCAAGGACTTTGCTGACCTGTTCCCCACGAGCAAGCGGATATCCATCCGCCATGACGATGCGACAATCGACGGGAACATGAATCTGCGCGTGGACACTCAATTAGAGGGCCGGCGGGGCAAGAAGCAGTCGTACACCCTCTTCCACCTGCGCATGCACGACCTCCGAAACCGAGAGTTCTCGCTCCGTCGATATTGCCGAGAGTCTGGACGGGAGGTTTGCCATTCCATCCGCAAATACCAGAAGCCGCCGACAGAGAAGAGGCCCGTGCTGGCACGAGCAAGCAGTGCCTTTGCGACTCTCAGGAACAAGCCCGACACCCGGCCGTCGACCGCAGCAGGCCTCAAGCGATCAGACTCGGGCTATGAGTCGATGAAAGGCATCGAAGATGACTCACGTCCCAAGTCTGCCGGCCATGCGAACGGCCGTGCCCTGTTGCCTACCAACACTCTCAAGCTTGAGTTCTCGAATTATGCTCACATCGAAGTCAAGCGACGGGGCGCCAAGTCTAACAAACGGTACAACTTTGAGTACTGGGGCCATCACTACGGCTGGAAGCGGGTGTGCAAGAAGGATGGCGACATGGAGGACGTTTCATACCACCTCCTCCGAGAAGACTGCGACCAACCGCTAGCACACATCAGCCCCGTCAAACTGACCCCTGACCAAGCTCACGAAGAGGCCGCTCGCGGAGGCTGGGTGCCTCCTTGTTACATGCGAATTACCGACGACCGGATCCTGGATGCCATGACTGACATCTCTGAGTAAGTGCCACCAAACTCCGGGAATGATTCCGACTAACAGTCCCAAGTGTCGTCGTTGCAACTGGCTTGATGGCTCTCGTTGATGATTGTATCAAGCGACGATTCCACACCAAGCAAAGCACCCAGCTACACATTCCCTTGATCCGCTCTGGATCCTTCAAAATGGGCATGGAATATGTTGGCCCAAAGCGTCTCATCGACGAAGTTTTCCACCGTCGTGCACCTCCAAGTCGTCAAGCATCAGCGTTGCATAGTTGAGGCTTAGAGAGCCGACCAACTGACCTGCATTCTCAACTTCAGACCCGCTGGGCGGAACTCTGCATTCGATTCTCGTACATATTTCCGTTCGCGCGACTGGGCATCCTGCTCATTTCGTTGGAACGTCAGCTGCGGCTTGCCGTGGCATTTTCGTCAATCTATCTAATATGTGGGGCGTCGACACGACAGCAACGGAGCGGAGGCGTTTAGGATTAATCGGAAATGGAGTGTTTGCTTCGACCTGGGATATCACATATTGTTAATGGCTCTACGACAAAAGGAGGACGGCTTTCACTTCGTATACATATGAACTGAAACGAATGATGAACATATTTACTCTTCTCGACTTCGTCTGCCGTTATGACGTCCGCATTTGGCTCTGATGAAACAGCTCAAGAACTCCGAACGCTCTGGGCAGGTTTCGGATAGTTGTGCCATCTTAACCATTTCCAGCGCCAGACCTCACGCCACGCTGCCGGCATCCGCATGCTGAGCAACATGTCAAACAGAGAAGCATAAGTAGGTACCCGGTGCTGTCACAGCGGGCCCTCCCTCAGCTCAAAGGTATTGGCGGCAAGCATCACCATACCACGGCCCCCGTCCCGACGCCGAGCAAACGGCTACTGCCCGGCCGCCCGCTGCGTCAGGATTTGTGCACGCTCCCTGCTAGGGTCAGTGGGCTTGCAGGCAGAGTAATTCTCGCAGGAGATCGACTTATCGTGCTTCGGAAAAGCTCGATCAATCTGGCGTTAGGGTTAAGACACGTCGAGTAGAAAGGCGTGCACCCAGCTTCATGCACAGTGAGTTGGCTAACCTGCCAGCGTGCAATGCTTCGACTATTCCCGGTCCCTCTCCACCCCCCTCTCTTTTCTTCTTAAGCCGCCATGCTAATCGCGTTCAACCACGAGGGCCTCGATGGGGAAGGCATCGGCCAGCACGCCGCCGGCTTCGATTCATGCAATTTGCCTGCGGGCAGGGCCCCCCTCTCGTTGCTGGCTGCCATTGGCCCGCCTTGAGTGCAACGAGGTCATCATCGACGGACGCCAGAAGATGCCAACTGAACAGTGCAGGAGCTGGAAACGGCCCGGCCCACCCCCATCCATTGCATTGGGCCTTGGAGCCATGCGAACGATCCGTGGGCCTCTGGTCCCCAGTGCCCTACGACAACACAGAGGTCGTTTCCGTGAGACCTGCGTATGTGTTCCCTGCTCACCGTCTGATGACTCCGGCAGCGTGCGCCTGGGTGCAACATGTCGTTTCGTCTAGCCTTACGGGTGACGTGCGGGTTAGTTGTATAAGTAGTCCAGCAGATTTCGAGTGCAGGGCTTCTCTTCCAGCTAGGCACTTTTCAATCTTCCTATACAAGCGCTTTTGCATTCAGACTGTCCTGCTCTGCTTTCTTTGGTTGCAGCCACACTCTCTTGGGGCCTTTGTTCTTGAGCACTAAAAGCGTCGCTACTTGGATCATCATCACAATGGCCGCGAGACCCACTTTCTGGCAAGACAGGTTGAAGGGTTGGTGACAGATCTCCACCTTCGTCAAGGATCAGGTCTGACTGATTCATGTCCAGATCATTGTAACGCTGCCCAGATCGAGCAGCCGAGATGGCAAGACGTTTCAGATCGTCGAGGTAAGCTTCTCGAGTCTCGGAGAATATCCAATCCCCTTCCGGGTTTCTTCATCAACCCTAGCCCCATAATCGGTCCTCACTTCCAGCACAGATTAGCCTTTCTTGCTATCATCAATGTGCCCTCACCACCTGCTAACCTGACTCACAGGAGGCCGCACCGCATGGTCTAGCGTCGTTGTAGTCGGTGAAAAGCAGTTCCCGGCCCGCTACTGGTACGACGGCAACTACGTCGAGCAAGCCCGCGAAGACGCCGCCGAATGCGCCCTCCAATTCTATGGTCAGACGCCCGCTACCACCAACTACCAGCGCGCCTACGGTCAAGTCAGCAGCTAATAATGCTGGCCCTTGGACTATCTCAGTGTTGGACCTCTTCACGCAGGGCGCTTTGGAGCTCAGGGAGCGAGTGATTTTGGGTTTATGGCTTGGGTTGGAATAGGGAAATTGAGGACTCTCTCTCTCTTTCTCTTTCACAACTTCCTTCTAGTGGAATGCTCTCTTTATTCTTCTTTTCATCGGTGGAGTTGGAGTAGGTGTTTCTCTTCGCCCTCGGATTCCTCCTGTTACAGGATATCACGGGGGCCTTTCATCTTTCATTCGAATCGGCAAGGGAAACCCATAACGGCGTTTTTCGCGTACGGGAGTTAGTCATTCTCCGGGAGACCTCTAGGGACATCCCAATTTGTTTGGCAGATTGGGCACTACTGTACGATGAGACGACGGCACTACCTTTTCAAAGCCCTCAAATCAAAAGCTACGGAATCAGAACAGCATCTTATGAATGGCCCGACATTTTACGAGAAGAGAATCGTGGTATCTCAATGGTGAATGGCAGTGTGTAATTGGCTAGCTGGCTCGACCTGACCTGGGCATACCTGGACTCCTTTGCAGTGCTCTCTGCATCGTGCATGTTCGTCAGGCGTGCTACAAGCTATCCCCACGCGACCTGGCTTGCTCTGCCACGTAATCCACACCTACGCACCGCGCCCTTTGCCGGTCGGTCTCGTCGACACACGCTCTCATCGGTGAGGCACTCGCGGCGCGTCGCGTTCGGCTCCTTCCACCTGCCGCCCGCCCCATGCCCATCCCATCCCATCCCATCGTGCATGAAACCTGCTGCTGGTGGAGCTGCTGCTGCTTCGTCGAAAGGGTCATGCATACCATAGCTGCAGCTCCAAGGATAGGTGCAAGGGCCAGCAACAACAGACGTCAGACCAGGGGCTGCTGGTCTGCAAGCCAAGCAAGCACGCAGCTGGCAAACGTGTCCGAGGTTCTTTGCACGAGCTCGTCACTGTCCCTCGTTCTGGCCAGCAGACGCGTCGGGGCGGTCGATGCGGGTTTCTATCTAGTCGGCAATGGCATGCATGCCAAGCGGCAATTGGGTGTCTGGCGGGGCGTGATTGGAGGGGGCTGTGGGGATAGCAGCGAGGGATTTTGCGGCTCCTGCGGCTCCTGGGGACGGGAGAGGGGGCGCAAGGCAAAGGAGGCAAACGGTGAATGTCGGAGGAACGGTGGGAGTGAGGTGTGCGAGGGCGAGCTAGGGGCGATGGGGAAAGGCGCCTTTCTTTGCAAGCGAGCTGGGCGAGGGGCACCACTTCGGTAGAACGTCGTTGGCTTCGTGTCAACGGACTGCACTGCATGGAGACCGGGTGCTTTTACCCAGATGAGTAATGCGTGCTGACAGCGCGTGCTTGCCTACTGGGAGAAGCGGGATGTGGTCGGGTTAGCCTGGTTTGTACGCAAGGGACGCGCTGCAGAGAGTTCGATGAGGTTAAGAAGGGCGGCAGGTATACACCATCCCTTGTATTGTTTACTAGATGGATGTCGTCGATCGAAGGGGTACGAAAGAGGGCTTCCGGCTTGCGGGCTGGGATTCAGTGCCATGTTTCAGCGAAGGTGATAAAGATTGAATGGAGATGCTGTAGGTGGCGAGAAAGGCTAGTACGACTTGTGGGTATTTGTTCTCCATCAGAATCAAGTTTCATCATTGTGACTTCCCAAGCCCAGCATTCAAGCTTTCGAGATCACGTTTTAAAGTAGCTTGATCTAGCCGGCCATTACGCCACGTCGATCGGCTTGGCTCACTTCATTCGCCGCAGACGTCTTGGAGAAACCCCATGGCTATATCTCCATCCTGGACGGCCCCTGAAACGTTTGCCATCATACCAGGCTATCTCGATTTCCGGTCCGTAATTGCCTCCTCCTCGTACCCTCGGTGAAATAGCGTAGAAGAGTTCGAAAATCCCAAATACTTGCGGGTGAGACCGTTCAAGTCCGACTCGAGACTCGATAAGCATCTACCTCTTGCGATAGCATCTGTTCAACTCTGGAAGATAGAGCTCGTTTTAGGTAGCATTTCTTACATCATGTCTCTCTAGCTCGTGCGCATGATGCTCTTAGAGTAACCTCAACCAATGCCGTCTTGCTACTCATTGCTTGTGCTTCCATCAATCTCGTTCCTAATCACTCATCCAAGTCAGATCTTCCACCTTCAACCAGAACAAGTTTGTCTGAATCTCTGTATTTTCCGCCTTGCCGTGAGAAGATATTCCTTGGTAGCAAAAAGTCATCCTAAGGCCTACACGCAGCCTTTTCATTATGATAGCGTAGCATTTCCTTTCCGACGTTGAGCATTTCAAAGGGTAAGTGGTCTCATTGTTTCTTCAAGCAATGTGGCAGATTACTGTACCTCGTCCCACGGCTAAGAAGCTGTTGCTAACTCGTCTGCAGCAAGAAATTCTTTTAGGTTCCCAACCCGAAGATCCTGTTCCTGGGACGAGCTATGGTTCGATTCAAGAGATGCTAACTTGTATTTTGTTCCCTTGTCGCTAAGATGGAACGCGAGCTGATTTTGTTTTCTTCGACTGCTAAGAACCCGCAGCATCTTCCCCGTTCCGACCAATACATATTACTTCTGGACAGCAAAGACTCCGAATATGGTTGACTGACCCTATTATGCGTATCTGTAGGAACGGTGGGCAGGTGAGGTGGCCGTGCGGATATGGACAGCTAGCGCCTCAAAGCCCACCTGCTCGGGGGACCGCCGTTCCTCTAATCAGAGACAGTTACTCTTCGGCTCCTCGATTGAGTATTAAACCAAGCGCACCATACATATCTTGCGCTCTGCGAAAGGTGAGACGGGAATGAATTTGGTTAGCCAGGATGTATACTGTACGGGTGAGGTGAGTGCGCATTGTCAAGTGGACTTCTTTGCCCACGTGCGTGCTCGGGCCGCTCACTTGAATGTTTACACCTGGGGCGCGTTGAATGAGGGTATGTATTTTGAGTTATTTTGCCAGTCTTCCAATTACTAACCACTAGGATAGCTCAGTTGGTTCTCCTCCCCCTCCGAGTCGAGTCCTCCAACCGAACCGGCCGACGCCTTCGCCAACTCGAGGACCCCTGGGTTCGATTCCCGACGGTTCCTCGAGAATTAGCCATTACGGTACATGCAATAAGCGTCGATTGACACGTGAGCATGTGAACCGGGCTACGGAGTAAACCCTCGTTGGGTTTCTACACCTTCCATCGGGAAGGTGGTCTTTTGCTCTTTTAATCTTTCTGTAGGTTTATTTTTGTAGTTCGAGCAAACGCGTCCGCCTAGCAGTGCTCTCGCCGTTTTATTGTTTTAGTTCTAGCTCGATAGCGTCTTTTATCAACCTCGTCCCTCTGCGTTGCCATGGGACCCATCTCCTCATCCCAGTTGATCGCCTACAACATGTAGCCACTGGCAAAACAGTTTTATCCATAGTACATCTCAAGTCTGCCAGCGACAAACTCGCAACACCTCACGCAAATCACGAACAAGCATCTTTGCGCTTGTCGGCCCTAAGGAGGCGAAGGCTGCCACACGTTCCCGTCAGATCCTTTGCCCGTCGAATCTATCCTTCAACGACTACTCCGAGTCAGCCGTAGCATCATCCCCAGTTGCATCACTACTGACTAAGCTTTGGCCGCGAACGCCTCACGACCTCTCTTCTCACTTTCGGTCCAACAAAGCCATCGATACGCGACCCAGGCTGCCGGGACACTATAAGAGAAGCCGTTTTAGGCTGTTGAAATGTGTTGGAGTAGATACGGAGGCGGAGGACAATCCCGCGCCGCCACTTTCCATCCGTTAGGAGACCAGCGGAGCATCTATGCAGAATGAACCCTCGAAACAATGGCACACGAAAGGGATTACAAGGGTGCGTGGAATTCCAAAACACAGAGAGTGAGACGATCCTACTCGGAGCTTGCGGGCCACTGAGGCCAGCATGGCGACCAGAAAGAACCCTCATTCTTCCAACCTCGCCTCCATCTCCACCACGCCAAAGACCAGCAAAGATGACGTCTCGGCGGCCGCTTGCTTTCCCACTCGGCCTTCTTGAATGCTGAAGTGATCCTTACTTGCACGCACATACGCTGCACACGGCTCAAGTCGCGCCGTGGGATTAGCGTGCTGAAGGCATCCCTCCACCGGTCTTCCACGTTGTATGAGCGGTATTCGAGGTGATGTCACTAACTGCTAATATACTCACAGCGCGGTCTCCCTCTTCGTAGACCCTACTACCTTCTCAGCTGCAACCCACCCCAACCTCTATCCCCAACGCCGCCGTACGAAGAGTCGTTTGCCCAATACTTCAGCCCGCTGGTGTAGAATAAATGGCCACCACCGCTCGGCGTACACCCACGGAGGCTGTTCCTTTACAGACCTCGGAAGAGGACGCACATAGAAAACGCGAGGGTCTTGCAGAGGGTAACTGTAGGCGTCTATGATTGAGAATAGAAAAAGCTCGGTTCCTGGAGATTGATGAATTGGATAAAGTGCTTGGACAGATTTATGCGGATGCTCACCAAATGCTCACGCATCAATTGGGAAGTGCTCCAACATCTCTTTGAAGCCCCAGGTACGATTAGGGGATAGCAGGGTAAGCTTTTAGTCCGCCTTCAATAGTTCGTACTTCATATATATATATATATATATATTAGGATTTTCCTAACGATAGCGGTAAATACCTATACTCTCGCTCGCGTTATGAACACATGCTCCGCACCGGGTAAGATCCTCTAACGCATCATTAAGATCGCAAAGCAGCAACTTCGGGAGTACTCCAAACCCCTCGAGCATCAACCTCAAGCAATGCTGGAGTACCACTTCCTGTCCAACGGAGTTTGCATATCGACTTCAGTTTCCCCCTATACACAACTCCTTGCCTCGGGAGGTGTTGTTCATCGGTTAGGCCACCTTGGGTCCTCCAGCAGGCGCGAGAGGGCTCTCGCAGGCCAAACGGTCCCTACCAGGGACAGTCAGTCGTTGCTTATGGATGATGACTCGTTTGAGATAGCTTGTTGAGACGATGGTACACACACCAAATGGGTTGAGTGCAAAAGTTCAAGTATTGGGGGATAGGTGCATAGAATGGCACATAGGTATATACACTTTTAGACGTCCTTCTAGCATTTTCCAAGAACGAGAAGAAGAGACTGAGGCGAGGCCTTGAGACTCTTCACCCCACGAGCTTCGACGGCTACAAGATAGGGGAGGTGAGGAATGCGGAGATGAAGATTGCTTCAATGTTTCACGGACTTGCTCACGAGAATGAATAACATAGAACTAGTACATACGAAGCAAGTGTCTAAACATACTCAACCTCCATTTGTTTTACCGTATCACCTCGTCAATATGCCAAATCTACCACGTCGTCGAAACGAACAAAAAGTCCATTTGATCACGTCCCACCGTAGTGGCTGCTCTTGTCTTCAGTAACCCCTCTTAAAATGAACCTTCGCAAGCTCGCCCCTTCCAACTTTCGATGCCGGACCAAAATCACCCCTTATCCACCGTTATACCCCATCCGCGCACTCACAACGATCTCGAATCCCGCCGAGCACCACAGAATGTCCATCGCCGAACCAGTGTTCTGAGCCGTCGTACTTTAGTACTCCGACCCTTTACTCGAGCTCCTTCATCCAGAGGCCCATCGGCCAATAGCGTGGTGTTCATCCCACATATCCACTATCCCAGAGGTCCATCCAAAGCCACGACGGAGTGCGTCGAGCCTGTAGAAGGATCGAGAAGCCCGTACGAGGGATCGGATGAGGGCTGAAGTCTGGTCCTGTTTCGCATAGATACTAAAGGCTGGTACTCGGAGTGTGGAGAATTTCTGTGAAAGGGAAGTTTGACTAGACGCTGTAAGCTGGGGCTGCGTTCAAGTAGGAGGGAGGTTGCGGAGAAGCTGCAGAAGGGGCATACCAGCGGTAGTATCTAGAGACGGTGGATTTTAGCATGACTTAGGCTTTTGGTGGATTTTGGAGAGGCTTAGAGGGGCCCTAGACGTGGAATCTTGGTTCATGAGTGCTGTTGGTTGTTTCAAGAAGGTCGAGACACCTAGTGGGCACATGTAGCCGGGGAAGCAGATGATCTAGCTATTTTGCATGCGCAGAGTAGCTTGTATACATCTGTTCTTGCTTTCAGTCGAAGGCCTAACGGCTTTTATATTGCGGAGCAGCTGAGGCAACTGCAAAGTCACAACTAGGTAGGAGTTCGGGAATCACGGATGGGTCTGAAATCTGAAGAGAACCGCTTGCGCTGACCACCATAATGATGACAAGCTGCTCCACGATGACTCTATTCGCAGGCGAAGCAAGAGTTGTAGGATGCCAAAGTGTGTCGTAGATCTGCTTGTGTGTGCATACATGTCAAGATCCTCGTGGTCTTTGCCCTTCGATAAACGCATCGTTAGCCTTCGAGGTAACTATGGTTAGTGTGGTGAGGTCGCTTTTGCTCAAATCTAGTCATGAGAGTCTAGGAGCTATTCGAACGCGAAACATGAATATGTAAAACATGTGATAGATGTATATTGTTCTTGGACCTCTAATTATGGACTTGAAGACTACAGGAGCACGATACGATGCTCTTCGAGACTAAAAACCCTACCTTAGCCTATGCGAAAAAGCACGTGAGCCTGCCTGGCAACGGGACCATACTCCAGCGCTCCGTCTCCAGACTACAATCAGCCCCCAACAACCGGAGGAGCTGAAGATTCGAGATGGAGATGAAAAACTCAGGGGCCCTCGCAATGGCAAGATTCAGCATCGACAGGAGCCCAACCAAGTAGCGGCATGACATCAAGCGATGCTCTTTGGCCGATCTTCCTCTTTCGGCACCCTGGATGCCAGCGACCTCACACAAATAAATGCCGTATCCAGGGGCGGCATCGATGCCGACTCCAGCCCTAGGCAAGATATCACATTGTCGGCAGGCAGGGAGACCCCGCTCACCAGACTGCAAGTCATTCACAATGGAAGCGGAAGCTGGACCTAAAGGGGCAGACTAGAGGTGAAGGGACTAGGGTGGAAGAGAGATACTACCTGGCTCGCGGCAAGACTTGACGTGCGGAGGGTGAGCGGCTGACGATAAGGGGTGTCAGATCAATAGAGGATGCAGCTGCTGCGGCACTGTGGCGTTTTCTCCTGACGCGGTGCAGGCCATGCGGGAGGCGTCACATCCACGCTGGAGATTGGGTTCGAGGGGATGGACTTCGGGGATAGACATGGCGATGGCGGAGGGATGAGCGGGCGCCCGAAGGAGCAGGAGGATGGTCGAGTCGGAGAGAAGATGGGCCGAAACTGGCGGCAATCACATGGCGGGTGGTCACAAGGCGGCTGTCCACAGAGTCCACAGACACCTCGTTCTCTGGCCCCCAACCCGGTCGTGGAATGGCATCGCAGCAGACAGCCAAATGAGCCATCAAGTCGTCGACGGTTTGCAGCAGCGGCGCGGGCACGGGCCAGCGGTTCGTGGCCTGATCCGAGGGGCCTGGCTGCTGCACGTTCTACCGCACCGAGAGCGTCGCATTCGCTCTCGGATGGCTGCCGGCCGCGACCAGCCCGCCATGTTTGCAGGAAACAGGAGCACGCGCTGCCCTGAGCCTCGAGGTTTGTGCGGCGACGTTGGGCCGTTGCCGCCGACCACGGAACCGCTGGCCCCTCGTTCCCAAGCCGCGCGCTGGACACTGGAGGAAAACATGGAGTAAAACATGGAGTAGAACAAGGGGCCGCTGACTAAGGAACACAAGTCAGCAAGTTCAAGCGGAGGGTGAGAGATGGCACTAGCAAACGTTTCAACGGCTGGAGTTGTTGAGACCGCGCAGAACCACGCACTGGCCGAGAAAAGCGGAGTGTAACCCTAAGGCACCTCGTGTCAAAGCACTTTCTGGAATGGGAAGCCTGCCATCGGCCGGACGGTGCGACTCTACTTCCTCGCTACCGGATTTTGGCTGGGGAAGCGTTGTGAAGCGTCGGCCGGCGAGCGGCAGCGGGCGACAAAGACTTGACGCATCCATGTCCCCACGCTTGACTGGCTCTCTCACCATCCTCTGACGCCGCTAGGTAAGCAGCATGCCTTCGTCGACAGAACAGCGGCCGCGTCACTGCCCCTGCACGGGCTCACGAGACGACGATATTGCAGAGCCCGGAAGCATATCCTCCCGGCCGCCAGGTGGCTGAGGAGGTTGACAAGGCGCCGACAGCTTCGCCATCCAACCGGGCACGCACAAACTCTATTGTGGGGTGCCCAGTTGCACGAGATCCGCTGTGCGAGTCCTAGGGCGACAAGTGCTCGGGTTGAGGCTTAGGACTGCAACTAGCCAGGAACCTGAGCACTATCTGCAATAGCTGGCAGTCGTATAGTTCATAAGTGTCGCCCATTAGTCTGTTTGGACGCTAAATCGCACTGCCCCTGACGACCGGGCTCCACAATCTGCAGGAGTCACGCCAGAATTGAGCGCTGCCAGCTGACAGGCGCCACTGTGCTTTCAGAGACGTAGCGTTGCCATGTCGAATGAGAGACGATCGACGTTGACGTCGTTGATGTCGGAGGACTTGACATGATCGGACGATGGGGTCAGGTGGAGACGGGACATCAGAAGAGATTCTCCAGGGTCTGCTTCGACCAAGATTCAGAAGAATGCGAGCAAAGACAGAAACCGACACTTGGAACTAGATAGCCCCACGATATTCTGACCCGTAGTTGAGAAGTGACGGAGGTGAAGCGGAGTGGGTCTCCACGATAACGTCGGACAGCCCGAGACAAAGACCTGATTGTCGGGACAGGCTGGAGCAATGGCTGCTCGCCACTTGCAGAGATCGAGGAATGAGGGTTCAGTCGAGGCTGGTGGCCTATCCTGTGCGGGCCGGACCGCTAGTGAGGGCGTTGGAGGGCGTTGGAGGGCGTTGGAGGCACTGGAGGCACTGGAGGCCGCGCTCCAGACGTCAGCGCCATCAGCGTGACCAATTGGCTCTTGCAGCCAAGCAGCTGGCTCGGTGCGACGCATGCACGGATCGGGTGGTGATAGAGGGCGAGAGATTGGAGGTTGGCGGTGGATGGTGATGGACTGAGACAGCAGCATTGCGGCTAGCTCGCGGAGGAATCCTGAGGCCGATTTCGATGGGCTGCGCTTCCGACGAAGATTCGAGGCTTCCTGGAGCGGCAGCGGAGAGGAGTGCTGGACGCTGCTTGGCCCCTGGGCGAGGAGGTTTAGCGAGCGACGGGAGGCTGCGTCGTCGGGTTGCGCAACGGCCCCCTCCCTGCATCTTAAGGGCAAAGATATGACTTTCAGGCTTAGCCCAGCGACCACCGTCTCCAGATTTCTCCGGCCGCCACCAGCAGCCTGTCCTCGAAACGGCTGTTGCACTGGCTCGTGAGCGCCCCCAAAGATGCGATGAAGTGCTGCTGGGACGTCTGGGGCGAATCAGTCGGCGACAGCCTCAGGCCACGCACAGGAATGCCCCTGAGCTGCGTCAGATGACCGAAGCGGCGGCAGCACTCAGCAGCGACTCGGAGCGTGAAGCTGCGGCCAGCCTTCGGGCAACTGCTGGTGTTTGAGGCCCTGATCGGATCTGTGGTGATCGACGCGGCGATTGGGTCAGATGGCCTCAGATGCCATGCTCAATGGCCATGGCTCAGGTAAGGAATGGAGGGCAGAGCAGCTGGTTCCGGTCAGCCCCGAGTGCTGGGACGTGGCCGGTGGGATGCTCGCTCGCTGTCTATCGGGCCTGTCGCGTGTCTCGCGGCGGTGTGCAGGTGGAGTCAGGAATGCCAGGCGGCCCGCCAAGCTGTCGATGCCATTCTTGCCATCTCCAGCGGTGGCGGCCGCGTTCTCACGATCCAGTTCAGGCTGAGTGTATTGGGGATAGTCAGTCTGGGAGTTAGTTTGGGAGGGCTAGGTGTGTGCGAGCCGTGGAGTCGCGGGCGGCGATGCGAAGTGGATCGATCTAACGGGGCGGGCGGGCCTTCCGCAGTGGCGCCCGCGCTAGGCCCTTCACAGAATAGCGTCTCTGCTCCTGCACGTCACGCTGCTCCTTGTCGTCTTCTGCTGCACCAGCGGCGCAATTCACCGATTGCTGGCCAGATCCCGGCTCCGGTCTGCCTGTCTGCTGCTAGCCCGGGACGCGTCTGCCTCTGCTCTGAGCGTCTTCTCCCGTCCCAGACTCCCAAGAACCGGCCATGCAAGGGAGCACTGAAAGGAAGGCATCGCGAATATGAGCCCCACGACCGCATCACCTGTCGCTCGCCGTCCAGCACCCCAATCATCGGCCAGCCGCCCCCCCAGCCTCTCCCGCTCCCCGCCGCCCCTCCACTACGCGCAACGAGGCCGTGCTGTTTTCGGCGTGCCGCGCAGCTCCCGACTGCTCGGGATAGAGTGCTGGGGATGATAAGAGCCCGGATCATGGCGCAGCGCGAGACGACCAAGAGCCTGCCCGGCCTGCTAGTCCTGCTAGTCCTGCTCCCCACAAGCAGAGGGTTGCATCCAGAGCAGACAACTCGCAGCCGTGGCGCTTTTTGTGGTGGATGCTGGCGCCAGTTTGCGACCTCTCTCTCTCTCCGCCCCAGAGCCCGCTCGCAATAGCGTCCGCCGTATCGACTTTGTGACAGGTAACGGCTCCTCCCATTCACCACTGCCCCGTCCTGTTCCCCCCGTCCTATCCCTCCCGTCCTGTCCAAGCTCACCCAAGCCCTCGCCCCCATCCCATCACCCCCCAGCACCCCAGCAATTCACTCGGCACGCCGTTTCTCCGCCCGATCGCCGCTGCCCCTGCGCCGTGCGGGCCGTGGCGTCAGAGAAGGCAGCCTCTTGGCCCTGAGCCTGGCGAGCTCAGCCAATCCCCTCGCGCTCGCCTGGGGTTGCTGCAGAGCAAACTTTGATCATCCGGCGTTCGCTGCTGCACGTTATTCTTAGAGGCGGCCGAAATGAAACATCGCATTCCCAGGCTGGCGGACGTGAGCTGCCGTCTCGAGGCCCTAAGCATTCGAGCCGTGTTGCGCGCTCCATGTTCCTGCGTCCATTCACTAGCCAATGGCTGCCCCCATCCTGCCCCATCCTGCCCCAGCGCGCCGCAGCCGCCAGCTCTCCGGCGCAAGGAATGCAGCCCGGCGTGGGCGGGAGACGCTTCGAGAAAGGATGGGTGCTTGGGCCCTGGGGCAAATCATTCCTCCCTGCCTTCGGAGATATAGATAGACCGCATTGGGAAGTGGTGTGCTGCAGCTTGCCAATGCTACCCTGTGCTAGAATCGCCGTGGTCTGAGCCTGGGCAATACGATGGATGCTCAACGGGGCTGAATCTGAGCCATCAACAACTGGTGCTTAAAGCGACCTAGGTAGATATTTCTCCTTTCAGCCATCCAAGGATACCACCCGGCACAACTGCCAGCTAGTCGTGCCCTGTATCCGCCGTCGATCCATCCCCAGTCACTCCCCCAAGTCCCAGCAGATCCCAAGCCGTGTACTTCTACCGCTCATCAGGTTAATGCCCGGTGCTTTCTTTGACCTCATTCTCTCCGCTCACCTTTTCCACCACTGTCTCCACACGCTGGCCCAAGTTCTGTCTAAACTGCCCCTTTGTCATTAAACCGCGTTGCATCCCAAGTCTGGTCCGCCTGCTCCACTACCAGGGACGGCCAAACTAGAGATCACGGGGATCGCAGGGTCCTAGCCGTCTGTGCGACCGCGCCGTTGCCAGAAGCCGATCTGGAAGAAGCTTTGGTGCTTATATGTCCGCTGCCTTCGCGCTGCCAGGGACGTCAGACTCACCATTATTCTCATATTTCCCCTTCCGTCACTCGACCATTCGACCAACAACCGCCCGCGACGACAGCGGCGAATCGAATACGAAGGCCGAGCAGATCACCCAACAGGACTCCCAGCATCCGGCCTTCCGCGCGGATCGCTAACCGGCCCACCTTCGAGGCAGACAAGTCAGATCGAAGACGAAAAGCCACACGGCGAGCTTTGGACGCCACGCAATTTTGGCCGCCACAGGAGAACCTGGTACGTTTCGAGTCGAGCTGGCATACGCGCTGGGGAAGTGACTGACTGACCCGGCCAGACTCCGCCGAAATCGCAGCATTGCCCAGCAGCCAGGACCGTCGTCAGATCCCTTCTGTCTGTGCGTCATCGCTTGATCTGCGCAGAGCAGTCTGAGCGTTCCGACCGTTTTAAGGCACAGCATTCCGCCAGCAAGCATCCCGCACATCATCCGGGCCGTTGACTTCGACGACCCGCCGCGTGACAAGCGAGTGCGCGTGCATCTCGAGCCTTTGCTCCAGCTGTCCTGCTTGTGTTGTGCGGATACCGCTTCGCCATCTCAATCTGTGGATAAAGTGGTTCGGCATTGCGACCTGCCTCCAGCGACCACGACAGACATCTCCATCCCAGCCAGCCACCAGCTACCCAGGTAGCTGCCGCAGCTAATTGAGGATCGCACCCCGGACCGGCTAAACCCCCAGATTCCCTTGAAGCGAGTCCAGGCGACCTGCCCTCTCAGGCCGCGTCTACGCCCGAACGAGCAGTGAGGGACCGGAAACCGAGCCGCCCGAGCAGCGCAGCCGGGCCGCGAGCGGCTACGCAGGAGGCAGCGCTTGGAGAGGATCGAGGCGGTTCGAGAGAGATCGAGAGGTTCGACGGCGACGATCGAGTCTACGCGACGGCCCGTCTGAGGCTCTGCTGCTGAAGCGCCCATCGGCCCCAGTCTGGCCTGTTCACGACAGCGGCAAGAAGTGCTTACCGCCGACGCAGACGAGATCGAGCGGCTAGACGGCCAACAGGAGCGAGTGAAGAGCAGCGAGCGAGCGGCGCGTCTGCAGCGATGAATCAAGGTAAGTCAGCCTTAAGCCCCCCAGCACGGTCGGGGCCAAACAGCCCCCCCTTCACTACTCAACTCCTCTCTGTACTTGCTCTCCCTGTCTCTCTGTCTGCTGCCAACTGCCCCCCTCCACGCTGGCTGCGATTCTTCTATATCTCGCTGGCCGCCGCGGCTGCGACCTCATGTAGTGCACTCTTGCACGCCGTCCCGACGCCCGACCCCCATTGTGCCACCCTAGGGTGCAGTCTGCGTGGTCGCTTCTTCTCACGCACGTTGTCCGTTGTTGTCCCACCGTGTTGCACACTTTGCGAGTGCGAAAACGGCGTGCCCGGGTGATTGGCTAACTGGCCCGCAGTCATCCAGCCGCTGTCTCTGGCCTCCGACTACCCCCTCTCATCGGAGCAGGAGTGCAGCAGCATCGAGCACATCAGCTCCCATGCACACCACAGCTTTGCCGTCCCGGACACGTTGAGGCGCGACGGCCAGCAGTCGTCGCTGCACTCTATCAGCGCAGGAGGTGGGATGCGTTACATGCCCCATCGACCACATGAAGCACAGTGAGTTGCTCTTCTCTTCATTGGACCCTCCCCACCCGGTCTGCCCCCAGCCTTGCAGGCTGCCAAGTTCGGCAGTGTTGCCTTGCCGTGCCGCCCCAGCGCGCTCCCGCACCATTCGACGCCTTCTCGTCGTGCTGCCCGACTCCGCTCCCCTCTACGGCACCAATCGATAGCAACCGAAACAAACACGTCGTCATGTCGGCCCTCAGCACGCAGGTCGTACACGTACCGGCAGAGTGGTGCACCTATCTTTCCCACCACGCCGGTCTGTCACATTGATCACACGACAACCCCAGCCGTGTCATATCGTGCCTGTCAGGATTGACAACTAAAACCGTGCCACCGTGCTGCTCATGTTACACATAGCCTCCTGCTGGCATCATTTCCGAACGCACGCCTAGAGGACGTGGCTAACAGGCCAGCTATAGGCACCAAACCGGCACTGGATTCTCCGACTCCAGCTCAGGCTCCATCTCGACCAGTCCGAGCTCAAACGCATCCTCGTTAGCCTTCTCGTCCTTCTCGGCAGCCAGCGTCGGATATCCCACCCCCAGCCTGGCAAACTCGTACTCGAATACGAACCAGTATTTCCCGAACACCTACCAGCAGTTTGGCAACTTGATGCCAAGAAGAATGTCGTCTATGTAAGTAGCCTTGACGCTCGATAGCCTTTCCGTCCCGTCCAACCTGAGTTTTGATGCATGACAGCTGACAGCAGACGGTAGAACGGACCATTCGACACCGGGCATGTTACCTCCTGCACGATCACCAGGGATTGGCAATCCAGTGTCACCATCTCTAGGAGCATCTGCTAGAGATAACTATACCACTTCAACACCTCACCTCCACAGACACTCTGCCCTCTCCCCTCGTGGGCATCCCGATCCGCTTTCTCGAGCCCCGTACGGCTCGCTACCCGAGACACCTCGCAGTCTTCAGACCTCTCTCCCACTCTCTCCGCCATCAGCGTCTTCGTTCAGTAGCGCAGGGACCATGATGAATTACTCCACCAACCCACAGGCTCTGACTGATACGCCTCCATTCAATCAACAGGAGAACTATGGCGACATTACCTGCGATGGCCAGACCATTGTCCCGCACATTGACGCCAAGATCGAAAAGGGGTTCTTTTTCTCCAATGATAGAGTGTGGACTTGCTATCGACGCAACTATTTCTCTGTGCTTGTGTCATACGCACTTAACCCACACATCAGCAACAACGGGCGTCTCTACCTAACCCGTGGGAGCAAGCCTGCAGAACAGATTCAGTCGATTGCAATGTCATTGTCGGCTGCCGTGGATGGAGCCACCGGGAAAACGATTGAGCTCATTCAACATACCCCAAAGCGAGACAAGGGACCTCAACTTGCCATCACGAAACAACTCCTCTCTCCCACACCTCCGGGAAAATCGCATAACGACCACACGTATGGTTTGGCTCACTACCAGTCCACGCAAAGTGTGGGAGGACCCTATCTACCTCTTCAAAACGATGGCGAGCAGCCCCATGGGTACGCTCCTACAGGCCACTCTGCCGCCACACACCAACACACTTTCGAACGGATTCAGTTCAAGTCTGCGACGGCAAACAATGGAAAACGTCGAGCCCAGCAACAGTACTACCACCTGATTGTAGAGCTGTGGGTCAATATACAGAAAGGTTGTGATGAAAAACCCAACTGGTTCAAAGTCGCGCAGCGCGTTTCCCAGCCTGTTGTTGTCCGTGGTCGTTCACCGAGCCACTACCAAAACGAAGGGCCACATGGTACTGGCAATTCAGGAAGAGGTGGAACAGGCCCTGGTGGTCCTGGCCATTCTCATTACGGTGCTGGAGGGCTACAACGCTACATGCCCTCTGGAGGCCTAGGTGGTGGTGGGCTATCTGGTGGATACAATGCGGGAGGATATCGTCCCGGCAATCAGTATTCACTCGACCCCAGCCCAGTAGGCAGTCATTCGGTGAGCTCCGCTAGCTCGCTGAGTGGAGGTCCAGTGGAGGGCTTGGTCGGAGACCAACACATGATGGACGAAGATGAAAGCAAAGCGATCGATGGTTACGATGGTTACCAGTACTATCCAAGTCCGATCTACGACGCTGGAATTCCTCAAGACAAGCCACCTCCAGCACCGTTCCAGGACACAAGGAGGATCAAAGAAGAGTCAGTTTCAACTGGCTGGCAGGTCGGAGGCTGCGGCCGTTTCCAAGGGATCGAGTCCAGCCGTGGCTACTACCCTGACCTCCACGCTGCTCATACTAGCCACACCACGTATTGAGCACTCAACTTCCTTCCACGCACCCAAAAGAAAATGCTATACATCTACATTACACAGCATACCGGCCACGAGCGAGGAAGACGAAGATGAAGCCATGTCTAATCTGGAAGGGTTCTGCGTTTATACACCCCACATACTTATCACCATATCCAATTCGTTCTTCTTAACGAAATTCATTGTCGAGTCATTCTTACCACATCCCGCTTCGGGCTCCCGTCAAGCCGGCTATCACCTTGCCAGCCTGAAAGTATTGCTATTGAGCCAAGTCTCTTGCACTTTCGTAGGCTCGGCATGGGTCGGGCGCAGGCACAGGGATATAAATTGGAACAGGGCGTTTAAGGCTAGCAACCGGTTTGCCTAGAAGGCCGCCGTACTAGGATAGCTTTGAAAGTCAAGGGCCACGCAGCAACCCACACAAGATCCCCTACATTCGGAGCCGGGCTTTCAGAATCAGTCACGCAGCTCTTGTTCTGCAAAACAAGCCCACCACTGTAGTCAAACGCCCTCCATCTCTACCTCAGGTTCTGTCGGCTGCAAGTTGCATCTCCTTGTTCGAACTTGTCATCTGTCATGTGCTATCTATGCTACCTAGGTATGACCGTCACGAAACTGCATGAGCGCTTGCTTCCCTGTCCCGAATTTCATCTCATATGTTGTAGCTTGCACCATGCAAATCTTTTTCTTGTTTCTTTTGTAACGGCATTTATGGTCATGAGATCTAGGTATCAGGATTAGGGGAAGGGTACGGCTAAGGCACTGGGTATTTGGAATGGTCACTGTATGGGCAATGGGTTACGGATTACGGGTTCGGTATCGGTATGGATCATAGGCTACGGTGCAAGTGGGCAAAAAATTCTGGCGTGGAGCATGTAGGTTATAGGTATACCGGCTCTTTCACTTGTTTTCAGTCTACCTCTCCTGCGCTGTCCTGTAATGCTCTGTCGTGATGGTCAAACACACGGATCGACCGCACGATGAGATCAGCGATGCAAGGTTGGACGATGCATTGTAATGTCGGTGAAAGAGAAGGAGGAGGCCTGCATAGATCAATATGAGATGGGGGCGAAAAGAGATGGACCCGGGATGAGTGCATTAATGACGGCGGCAGTGTGTTGTATGATTACCAAGTTAGTATCAAAAGCATCTATGTAGTTTGACGAATGCAGGCGGCCCTCTTCCTCGGACTATTTCGAGTCTCGCTGTAATACGCATGCATGCAGGTGGTTGGAAGTTGTGACGGCCAAAATAAGCTCACTAGTGCCCGCCTTTCCCGCACCAGATCTCCGCGCGGCGCCATCCGGCACACCAGCAATGACTCGTGAGCGAAACGCAATCCCCACGTCGACCACGTCGTCTCACTCACCACGCCCACGACACCCCAACCCAGCTCCAACCTCACCCTCCCAATCTCGACGCCCTCGAATCCGCCCTCTCCCAGGTCCCTAGCATGGCCTGGCACGATGCTGACAGCTGGCTCACGCTCGCCTTCGCGCCGCATCCCGGCACCCTCGCGCTGGCGCTGCTCGTCGTGATTGCGCTGCCAATCCTGCTGCATGCCTACATCTATCGCCGCCGCGCGCCCGACAGTTTCCCGACCTTCCTGCTGGTTGGGCCCAGCGGCGCGGGCAAGACGAGCTTGCTGACGCTGGTGAGTGCGACTTCATCTACGCTGGTCCCCGACGCGCTCAGCCCTCACCCATCTCGATCCTGGGGAAAACGCCTTGCCGGGGTCTCCAGGTCCCGAAAGAATGGTCCCAGTGGACGAAGACTGTCAGCTTCACTGCTGTCATCAGTCACCCAGCCCCAAATATAACAGAGGCGCAAATTAGAAATTAGTGCCGATCCTGGGACCAGAGTACCCAAGATACTCCGGCTCTGTTTATAGCTTCGAGCAGCTCGGACTCCCGACAGACCGTTCGCTGACCACGATCTCTCACAGCTCTCCCATGGCGCCCCCTCCGCAACCCACACCTCCTCGACCCCAACGGCCGCCAGCCTGACCCTCCCTATCACCACGACACCCGCCTCCTCCCGCTACCGGTCGAACAACGACCCCTCCGCCGACCGTGCACGCAAGTTCCGGCTGCTCGACACCCCCGGCCACGGGAAGCTGCGCCACTATGCGCTCTCGTCTCTCACAAAGACCAGCCCCGGGGGTGCGCTCAAGGGCATAATCTTCGTGCTGGATGCCGCGGCGTTGGGCGAAGACGCGGGGGCCGCCGAGACCGGAGAATATTTGCACGATGTCTTGCTTTTGTTACAAAAACGGCATACGGGGAACAAGACCTCGAAAGGGCCGGCCGCAATCCCTGTGCTCGTTGCGGCGAATAAAATGGATCTTTTTACAGCGCTACCCCAGAGTCTCGTGAAGTTACGGCTGGAAAAGGCGGTTGAGGAGGTGAGGAAGACAAGGGGGCGTGCGCTGAAGGATTCGGGGATTGAGCTGAGTGCTGGGGATGGCGAGGAGGAGGAGCGGGAAGGTTTAGCGGACGGCTATGAAGGCACTTTTGGTTTCAAGATGTTGGAGGATTCGGACATTGAGGTTAAAGTTGCTGGAGGGAGCGTAAAGGGGGATAAAGGGGAGGGGGCGGATGTGCAGGAGTGGTGGGGGTGGGTTGCAGAACAATTGTGATTTTGGAATTAGACCAGGAGGCTGTTTGAATAGCGAAGGGCGGAAAGGTTGAATGAGGACAGAGTGTATTGGTACGATAACTTACCTGAATTGGATCAACTACTCGGCTGTAGGTGCGCCTTTTGGCTGCCTACCACTGTGCAATGATAAGCATACGCCACGCTACTATCATCTCTCCTTTCATTCTTCGGCGTACCAGTCACTCATAAATCATTCAGAGTTTTCAAGTTTTCAAGTCATCAGCAAAAAGGGAAAACATTATTGTTGCGTGGCTATCTCCTCCACTAACCCTCCAAAATCCCCAGACATCGAGAGTATATCATTTAGAGCTTTACTACACGCCCACTCCCTAGTAATACAAAGGCTCGGGCCTTTAATGCCGCGAGTAGCGTAAATAACTCTCTATACAAGATGATGTTAGAGTTAAGGACCACCCACTCTGCAAGACTCTGATATGTATATCCCTAACCCTCCATATTACGACATATTGAGACCCGAGGTATTTACAACTTGATGCTAATAAGCGTATGAAGTAAGCATTCCGCATACAACACTCCTAGTGGCGTAGAGAAAAGATAAGGAGGAATACCGGTAGTCCTGCCTTTCCCGGCGATCGATGACAGTTCTGCAGTCCTCGAGGGGTAGATAAAGCCGTGGGTTTGCCTGGACCTTTTCCAGTAGTCCAGTCACCCCTCTAGCATCCATCATTAAATTATCGCGTATTCTTAACAACTTCGCCTCCCCACTACGTCCCAGTCTCCATCCTCTGCGCCTCCAAAATCTCCCGCTGCAGCTGAAACTCCAACGCCTCCAGCTCCGCCATTCGATGCAGCCGCTCTTTCTCCGCGCGAACCGCATCAATGCGTGAGCGGAGGAAGTCGAGGCGAGCAGGGCTAGGCTGAGTGCTTAGACTTGCAGCCGCGAAAGTCGGTGCAGCAGGAACAGCAGCTGGAACAGTATTCGGTTCAGTCTCCGGTGCGTTGTGTTTCTCTGCTGTTGCAGAGAGAGCCGTTGCGGTGAGCGGCGAGCGTAGTTCTGGAAGATCGGAGTGGCCTCCGTTTCGGTTTGTGGCAGCTAGATCTGCTTGTTTGCTCCTCCGGCGCCGTATGAAGAGAGCTAGGAAGCCGGCAAAGATAGCCACGGCACCGATCACGCCAATTGCTATGCCAGCTTTTGCGCCTGAAGAGAGTCTGCTTTTTCCTTGGGCTACTGCTGGGGCGGCTGACGATGTAGACGGAGGTGGCGGGGTTGTTGTTCGAGAGGCTGATTGAAAGGTTGTTTTGAGAGCGGTTGAAAGGGTGGAGGACGGCGCTGGTGTACTGCTAGATGAGCTTGATGTAGGTGCGTAGGCCCCTGTAGGCGTGATTCCCATAAGAGATAGGACATCGGTATCACTATTCTCCCAAAGGATCGGAATAATGCTAACCGCCATAAGTTCAGCATTCTGGAGGTTCATAGTGCCCAACGACGTGATCGTGGGTGGAGTATTGGTGTTCCACTCGGCTACATTGGAGATGTCGCCAGATGAGCTCTGTTGGCAAGTCTGTAGGTAGGTTCCGATAGTGCCACAGGTAAAGCCTCTGAAAAGAATCAGAAAATTATCGTTAACTTGGCACTTCGAGCTTATCGCGTTGTTCTACTTTATAGCAGAAGCGAGAGAAACTTACGAAGGGCAACACATGGCCAGTGTTGTATCTTTCCCAATCGATAATCCAACACTGTTATATTCGACATTGCCGATTAGTGTGGTTTGTGTGCATGCCGCCTTCCAGCCTTCAGGGCATACCCCCGGCGAATAGAAGTAGAAGCCAAGGTCGGGCCAGATGGAGTTGAAGAGAGTCATTTTGTCGATCAACGTGGCGGTGAGGCTTGAAGTCCAGGACGGGTAGCATTCGGATCTAATATTAACGCCGGCATTTGTGGCATCAGTAAAAGAAGACATGACATGAGGTATAGCGTATCCTGCATTATACACCACAGTAGTGGTTTTCAGGCAAATATCCGGGGGTGTCCAAATGGTCGTCAATGGGCCGACATTGTAGTATTGGATGTCGGCCCGGTCTGTGAGTTCGCCTGTTGGGGCAGGCATAACGAAGTTTTCGTACGGCAGAAGTCAAAAAACTGAGATGGGGAGGCTGGACAACGAAAGTGACAAGGCGCTGCGTTATCTTTAAGAAGGCGGAGTAGCTGGACCTCGTATCTAGTAGTGCCTCTGTGTCGTCCAATTGATGCCTATTATTTTCAGCCTTGCAGCTCTTCGTCAAGCTACTCCCCAGATTCGAACTCGCTCCATGTGTGATTGGATAGACATGCAGATAGCTTCTCCGCGTCGGCAGGTGACAGGGAAGCACGCCTTCGGCCCCGCGAGGCATGAGAATTGTGGCACTCTATCCTGCCTTTTGTACACCTGTCTACCGCTGCTTGTGGTGCTTCAGTGCACTTTTGGATATATAAACGAGATAAAAGTCTTAGCGTTGGACTATATCAAAATTTGTTAAAACACCCCAAGCAGTGGCAGACAGGTGCACCTACTTGCTTGGTGAGACACCGTGGGAGCAGGAGTTAACACTCTAAAACTCCGTAAGGCCTACCCTCCATTTCTATATTTGTGGACCCTTTCTTAGCACCGTTTGAGGTCCTCTAGTATGTTATTGCTGTCCATGAAATACTAGCTTTGGCAAGCCTGATAGCTCTCCGGGCCACCTCAGACGGTGTTGAACCGCTTGATTGAGCGTGCCACTTTTTTCGTGCCTAGCGTGCCTGGGCCTATCAGCGAATAGATGCGAGTCCGAGCTCTGACGTGCTGGAAGCTACATCCTATTTAGATAATTGAGACGGCGAAATATGGTGGTATTATTTCAATCACCAAAGCCGCCTGCGAGGAATAGCAAATGTTCGAACGTGCTTGCCCCGTCAAAGGGCGCTTGCGACAGCGGAAAGGTGCCGTACAAGTCTTCGCCAGGAAAATCTATATGCAGTTCATCGTTATCCCCGGAAGTTCCATCGCGTAATAGTGGATCGATAGCTGCATCATTTCCCAGGTCGGCAGATTGAGATTCGTCGTTGCTGCTTGTTGCAGGCTGAGAATCGCGACCCCACATTAACCTCACGAACTTGCGCATGTCTGGGAATCGTTGCCGCTTTTCTGAGCTTGCGTAGCTTTCCTGATGATTAGGTGAGCCGGCTCTACGCTTTCGGGAGTTCGTGCGGCTGCGGTCTACCGCTTCGAGCAGCTCAGATAGGAGTTTAACTCCGCGGGCAGCAATTGCGCTTTGTTTATACTGCTTCAGCGTGTCGATGCTTTCTTCGATTAGAACCCTGTGCTCTGAGGTCTCTGGCTCTTCAGTCGTTCGGTGGAATATATCGAGGCAAAGTATAATGCAGGCAGCGATACTGAATGGAAATTAGTAATAGTAAAATCAGAAGCAATAACCGCCCCCTGTTTACCTAAAAGCAGGATAAATCCACAAGATAGGGCCATCCTCTTCCATGGCTTGCACGTGTTCCTTCAGGATGGTCTTTGCGGCAGCAATACATGTCCGCCTAGTAACCGAAAAGGCCGGATTCGTGAAGCTGAGTCCTAAGAACCTGCGACAGTCAGCACCCTACCTGCAGTTGAAAAAGGCAGTCACTAGTTGCGGTTTATTTTGAAAACTGTTGGGTAATGCTGGAGTCGGCCGCTCAAGAAGAAACGTTCAAATCAGGTTCTGGAAGAATCACGTGATCAAGAAGCTGGCCCGAAGCGTCCCTTGCACGCGGGGCATAAGAAAGGTGGCCCACTCAACCACATTCTGCCTCTTATACACTTATCTACCGCTGTTTGTGGTGCTTCAATAACTTTCTTGATATGTAAAAGAGGTAGAACTTCTTAGCCTTGAACTATCTGAAAATTTGTTGAAGCACTCTAAGCAGTGGTAGATAGGTGTACACACGACCGCAAAAGACAGATCTTGATGAGTGTGCCACTTTTTTCATGCCCGGCGAGCCTTGATAGGCCTCAGGTTACGAGCGAACTTTGCTTATATAAGGGCGCTCCAAAGAGTGATAGAAGATAAATGACTTACGCTCTATGAATCATACAAATTTTGTGAGAGTAACTGATCGCAAGAGCTCTTCGGGCCCATGGCACATAGTGAGGCCAAGCGGGATCAATCTGCACATTGGAGAGGAAATGGGGTCTGTGAGTAGTAGCTAAAGCACGCATTTGCTTATCGTATCTCAATACTTGCTCGTACTTGGTGTAGAGTGTGTTTGAGGCCACGACGGCGTCTTGAAGCTGTGGCATGATGTATGCGACATCTAGTAAATATCTTGGATAACCGAGAATGGTCGGCTGTGAATCTGGAATAATCGCGGCACTATCGTCGTTTCGGTTGCCTGGCTTCTCGGTATTGGAGTGTAAGGGCTGAATCAGGTAGCTCTCGGAAAAGGGAATAGAGAACCAGTCTTGCGTGCACAGCTGTGCCCAGACGCGCCGTCCGCGGAAGTCTCTTTCGCTAGGTTGGGTTGGTTCAGGGCCTAAACGATGGAGTCCTAGGCTCTGCGATATTTTTATGGCGGAAGCCAGTAAAATGGACTGCTGATTGGAATAACCAATCATGTGGGCGGAGATCGTCAAAGTTGCGATGGCTTCAACGGAATCCAAGGAGTAATGTGCCATGTACTCGCCGCGGTATAAGCAAGTGGTCGTTCCTCGGTACCAGCGATGTGAAAGTGTGTCTTGCTCAGTGTCCATAAACCCCCAGCTTTGAGCAATCTGCCTGTTAGCGCAAGTCAGAGACCCAGTTAAGACAGAGAATAGCAACGCAGCCCATTGAAGGGATATCCCTGGGCTCAAGATAGAGCCGTTGTAGACATCGTAGAATTCCTGTAGCTGAGTGCGAAACGTAGGAGCATGGAAAGAGCCGTGGTACCACAGTAAGCTTTCGAGATGCCAATTTACTAGCTGATACACCTGGCGCCGATCTGGTAGGTGCAGTTGAAGGACTTGCAGCTCCGACATCATGTGCTCTTCTCCATTTGCTTCTGGTGGACCTCTAGCCGGGCTTTTCGGTAGAATTGCTTCGTGGTGGTCGGGATTCTTCATACGGCCCCAAGCAAGGAACTCCAAAATAGACGCTGCGTCTTCGATCTCGGAGCCTTGCCTGATCTGTTTGTCCATGTGGGCTAAGCTTGAAGATGACGAAGCTAAAGGTGGCACATAGCGAGAGCCTGGAGAAGGCAAGACAGGCATGGAAGAACGCATTGCTCCCGTGGTGTTCAGTTTCGCCTCTAACTCGGCAATTCGTCTTGACAATGCCTCAACAACAGTCGACTCTCCATCGCGCACTTCAAAAGGCTGGGTAAGTCCGAAATTACTGGATTCGACATCGCGGTTACAAGCATCTTGATTGCCCCTGGGTAGATGCCTCAGCAAGTTACCAGAACAATTGAGAGTATACGATCTAAAAGGAAAGAAAACGGGGACCGCCGACTTACCTCTTGATGCAATTGCTACACGGAACCTCCTTATCACATTTGACCTTTCGTCGAGTGCAATCCGCGCATGCAAGCCGTCTGCGTGAGGTCGCCATGTGGAGGAGAGACGGAGGTCCGGCAGAATCGGACTGCGGCCGAAGCCTTTCGGTATCTCGGCCGGTTGCCTCTCTTCTTATCAGGAAGTGGAAGGGCGATGTTCTTGGGTAGTCGTAAACCGGAGCGGGTAGCGCTAAGCAAGGTAATGGCGGCTACCGTAGCGGGGGTGTTTCTGATACCATCTGTTAGACTGCAGTGCACTTATGCGTACCGAGATACGACAGAATACCATTCCCATGGTGAAGCATGAGCTGCGGAAGGAGTCTATCGGGCGCGCCCGTAGTAATTGATGGCCGCAGTCATGTTGCTCGAAGTACAAAGGATGCGGGGACGAGCCTAGAAATGCGCTTTTACAATAGACATACAAACACGCAATTTCTTCGACACTCACAGCATAAACAGCCATCGACTTGAGCTTGAACTATAAAATGACAGCTAAAACCACGTACCGAGAGCGAACCATCCCCAGGATATCGCTTTCCGACTTCGAGAACAACATCGACGCCATCACCACCCAATTATGCGATGCCTCTGAGAATGTCGGCTTCTTCGCCATCGTCGATCATGGCATCTCCATCCAGGAGATCGAGGACATGTTTGCGCAATCTCAGAGCTTCTTTGCACTGCCTGACGACGTGAAAGCAACGGTCAGTCGCGTGTCAAGCTATCAAATTCCATCTCTTGTGCTGATTCACGGCGCGTCATTCAGGTCCCATGGTCCCCTAACAATGTCGGATGGGAGAAGAATGCCCAGATTCGACCTTCGACCGGTGCCCCAGACACGAAAGAGAGCTATCAGTTGCAGTTCGGGTCCTACATGAACGACACCTGGATCTCTCGCTCACACCTCCCCGAGTTCAAAGAGAAGAGCCTGGCCTTCATGCATCGCGTCCGTCAGGTCTCGGAGCGGCTCATGATATGCTTCGCCCGCGGCTTGGGCTTCCCCGACGACTACTTCATCAAGCTTCACGACGTCAGCCGCGAAAACGTGCAGTCCGTGCTGCGGCTCCTACACTACTTTGAGTTACCGGAGGTGTCGGACGGGAAGGTATACCACCGGGCTGGGGCACACGCAGACTGGGGTTTCTTGACGCTACTATTCCAGCGCGAGGGTCAAAGCGGGCTGGAGATATGTCCGGGACGAGAGGTCGTCACAGAATTTGCACAAGGCGATACTTGGTCCAAGGTGCATCTTGAGGCTGGAGAGATTGTTTGCAACATCGGTGATCTCTTGATGTCGTGGTCGGACGACCGATTCAAATCGACCTTCCACAGGGTCAAGGCACCTTGCGAGCCAGGCGATTATTTCGGACCCAGGTACAGTATGGCCTATTTCAACCAGCCCTGTTCAGACGCTGTCATCCAAGGCCCTAAGAAGAAGTACCCTCCTGTTACTGGTGCGGAGTTCACAGCGAGTGCAATGAAACGGAACTTTGCAGTTCTGGCGGCGAAGAGACAGCAGTTGGAAGAGGAAAAATTGAAAGCTAAGTCGATGGCACCTGCCACTGGCACCACCGTGGCAGCTGGCGCTTGAGTTGCGTGTTTCTGGTACAGTAGGAGTTTATGTTAAGCAAAAAGTATGAGACTTGTTCATTAATAGTGTTCGTACAGTTTACTTACTTCCATAACTTCATGACTTTACCCTTCTGACCTTCCAATCCCCCCAAAAGCACTAATTTAGACACTAAAATGAATGCTACAAATGGTCTGCTCCGCTATTAGTTTTGCTCGCTGCTAATCCCCTGCCACTACTTCTCACCAGATAGCCGCGTGACGGTGGCTGTGAGCATGCAGAAGCTAGTCTGATAGAGCTCGTCAAGCAATCTGCATCTCTGATGTTGGCTGAAAAGAGATCAAAAAGCGGCGAGCGCACTGGTCTCGCTTGAAGCTCTTTGTCTGAACTTGTGTCATTTGGAGCTCTAGGCCGCTAAGACGGCAAAATATGATCTCGTGGAAGCGCGAGACGTGACCCACAAAAGAAACCCTCCTGACGTCAATAATACGCTGCTCAGGCTTCCTCTTTACTTACTTGACAACACTGTGAGGAGGACCCTGGGTACTAGCTTGCTGGTCGATCAAAAGGTAGACTGATTTTTGAAGTGTTGACTTTAGAGTCAATGTAATACATAACTCCTAAGAGCTTCATGTAGGTGACTAGATATAGCACTGCTAGGGCTACCGTTTTGCTCGCCTAACACCACCGTAAGGAGCACCCTCATGAACTTGAAAGAGTCGAAAAGTGGTGTAAATCTCGGGACCACTGGGGATGCGTCAAGATTTTGTGCAGCTAGAGGTGCAAGCCCGGTCACCACATGCAAGTCTCATCGTACAGCGTCAAGGAAATCAAGCCACGAAGTCAGCCGTAAAGGAAGGGGACTAGTGTGTCCCGCCCACCATTGTGACGACGAGTAGACCCTGAGGTTCCGCCTTTCCCCCTTTCGAAAGCCCTTATTCTCAGTTTTAGAGAAGAGATGATACATACCTAGTACGGCGATATTGTCACGAACAAGAAGAAGTCGAGAGGAATTTGACGTTGTATGCAATAGGTGGAGTGCACCTGCCGTAGCCCCCGCACAACTCTTCCCTGACATAGATAGTCAGTGAACACTACGGTCAAATTCGACTCGTCGGGTGTCTGCAACAGATTCGCAATGGCATCCCCAGACATCTTCTCCCCAGCTGGGCCGCCTCAACGATGTTTCCTCTCCGCTGTCTTCGGTATCATCTCCCATCTAGGCTATTTCATCCACGGCGAATACCACCTCCAAGCTCCAAACATTGCCCAGGGTTTCCTCGCAACAATTGCTGTTCTATACGCCTCACTCCTCAAGTTCTCCGAGTATGGCATCTTCGACGCCGCTCGTGTGACTACGTGGATGGTTGGAGCATACTTACCGCCATAGGAGCCGGATAGTGATCTACCGTCTCTTCTTCCCCCAACTGAGACATTCCCCTGGTCCTAAACTAGCAGCAGTATCAAAGCTGTACCACGTCAGTAAGTTGGGGAAGTATGATAACTTCAAGCTGTTGGATCGGTGGCATCGGCAGTATGGGGATTGGGTGCGGATTGGTAAGTAACTACCTTCTCCTCGATCAAGACTCGATCAAGTGGCACTAAGAGACATACTCTAGGTCCAAGAGAGCTGTCCATCCTCTCCCCAAATGCTCTCAAAGCCGCCATTGGGCGTGGGAGCAAATGCACCAAGCCCCCCTTCTACGACATCACGAAGCCACTAATCTCAATGCAAACATCGCGCGATGTATCGGTGCACGACAAGCGTCGGCGCATATGGGAGAACGGCTTTTCCAGCAAAGGTACTTCCACTCCCTACCTAGACTATCTATCCCACTCTCCTAATGCCGACCCAACCCTCCACTCCTACGAACCCCGTGTCGCGCGTTACGCCACCGAGCTCCTAGCCTATCTAGAAGCTAACGCCGGCGTCCCCATCAACATGTCCGCCCGGTTTATCTACCTCTCCTTCGACATCGTGGGCGAACTCGCCTTCGGCCGTGGCTGTTTAGGATATGAACAAGGTTGCCGTTCGTGGGGTCCGTGGTTCAAAAGTTCATGGGATGGATTGAGGCGCAGGTCGAGGAGAGGAAGAAAGTGTGTCAAACAAAAGAGAGATAACGGAGATGAGCTGTGTGATCTGATAAGCGTAGATGACTTTTGAGCATGCGGACATTATGAGCTATTTGATTGAAGCGTCATTGGAGGGAACAGATCCTAGGACTGAGCTCGATTGGTTGATTGGGGATGCCCATCTCCTCATCATTGCGGGAAGATAAGGTCCTCGCGAACTCCATCCTTCTTGCCACAAAAGCTGACACATCGCAGCGACTCGACTGCGTCGACTCCAAAGCACCTCTTCTACCACCTTGCGAAGCACCCCGATATGTTGGCGAAGCTCCGGGAGGAGCTGGACCCCGTTACTAAGGATAAGCCTTTCGAGTACCGAAACATCACGAACCTGCCGTATTTGAATGGCTTGTTCAATGAGGTGCTGCGGTTCCATGCCCCAATTCCTTCTGGACTTCAGCGACTGGTTCTTCCCGAGGGGATCACCGTCGATGGCAAGTTCATTCCGGGCTACACTGTCATCCGGACGCCGACATGGAGCTTGATGCGATGTAAGCTACCAGCCTCTATAGACTTTGACGAATACTGACATTGCACAGCCGAGAAAGTCTTTCAAAGACCTTTAGAGTTCATTCCGGAGCGGTGGACTGATCAACCAGAGCTAGTCAAGGTCATGGATGCGTATCAGCCCTTCTCGAGGGGTAGTCCACTTTGCTTCTCCGTTCGATATGTGCGCTAACAGCTAGTGCAGGAACAGACTCTTGCATTGGGAAAGGCATGGCGCTGATGTCAATCAAAACTACAGCGGCCCTTCTTGCTACCCAAATGGATGTGGGATTAGCTCCGGGCGAAGACGGGAACGATCTTTTGAATCATACTGAGGATATCTTCACCTTATCGATGGGGATATTAGACCTAGTATTCGAGAGGCGCACGTGAGATGAAGATTGCAGAAGATACAAAGCTCGAAGCCGTGGAAAATGAGGATGTGTTCGACAGGAGCGGACGTAAGGTTGATCATTCGAGTCCTGAGCTAGTACGGGTTTCGATGATGAATTGCTCTTTGTGGTTACATTTTTTGACACCCTTGCAATCAAATCTACTTTAATCAGTAGAGTGATACGACTGACTGATGGCTTGTGGACTGAGTGTGATTATTTTTAAGTAGAAGCTACATTGAGATACGAACATGTTTGCACTTGAATTCCATAACGGTACGGGACTTCAGATACAGCTTGAAAGGTATATAGCGCCGTGCAATGGAGACACCATATCGTACATGGTTTCTGGATTTCTTCGAATTGGGAGATATCGGCTCCATGCGAAAATGCGGAACTGTGAGAAAGAAAAAAAGAGAAACATAACCGACACGTCCTCGTAGAGATGCATTACTTTTTCCTTTTGACCATCTGATGCATGTAGTCATAATTCATAACTCATTACTCATACTTCCCGACCGTCTGTAGGTTCTCCACACATGAGCTCCAGATCAAGATCACTAGTCCCTTCGGGGAGAGCGAGGAAGCAACGTCTGCCCTTTGTTCCTCATCTTCGCCATGGCATCCTCAACCGTCTTATGCCTCTTCGCTACGTGCTCGTGTCGCTTCTCGATCTCGTTTTCGAACTCGATAGCTCGCTTCCGCTTCTCCTTCCTCACTTCTGTCATCCTCTTTACGATGCTTCCGAAACGCCCGAGGAACCAATCGCCCGCTTCCTCCCACTCACGCGTGGAGATCGAGCTGAAGAACTTGTTCTGGTCTTCTAGCGAAAGCTTTTGCTGGACAAAGGCGAGCCGGTTTTCAAGTGGAGCTTTCTTCATCTCATCGGAGAGAGGCAGTGTCTTCCCGCGTGGTATGGTGTCGAAGGATTCGTTCTTCAGTTCCTTGTAGTCCATCTGGAGCAAGGCGGGTCGGTCGTAGTCTTCATAATTCTCCTCCTCGGTCTCGGTGGGCGAAGACTCACGTTGGTGTTGCGGCTGAGCAGTAACAACCGTCTTCACGGACTGGGCCTTTGCCTGGGGAGCGTGAGTTGGGTGTGAGAACACTTCCCGAGCCGGCATGTCTAGATCTAGGTCTTGGGCGGCCTTGGGGGTGTGGCTGTAAGCTGGAGGCTGCGTTGAATTGAAGCCGTAGGTGGGAGGCGGGGGCATTTCAGGGTGAGGACCTGCTTGTAACGCTTGGTGATTGGATCTGCCACCAGCGCTCTTTGGGCGAGCTACGGGTTGAGTGGGATGATGAGGCTGAGGCTTGTTGTTAGCACGAAGAGCAGCCGCTTGTTGGCGCGATTGATCCGAAACGTGGAGTTGAGCTTGAGATGACGCTTGAGTCCGAGGCCTGTCAGAACCCTGGGTCGCATGATTCGGGAAAGACTTCGGTCTCGAGGAGCCGACTTCTGCAAGTTGTCGAGTGGAGGCTGCAGAGTGTACCGGTAGAGTGATGGGCCGACGACTTTGCTGGACGTTACGAGATTCATCCATTTGAGATTGCGCGAAGCGTCCACGTTGTTTACGTGGCGAAGGCGACGGGATTGGATCCGGCTCAAGTTCTGAGCTTGCGCCACCTTCATGAGCTTCCTCATCTTCCATCCGACCCGAAGTAGTGGTTGGGTACGACTTCAGGTCCGTTTCGTCGAGGAGACGCCTGTCTAGGAAATGAAGCGTGTTGGAGGGGACAGGTTCATGACGAGTCATGCGGTCTTGATTGTCTTCAGCAACGCCCTCTTCATTGCCTTGGTGCTCTCCCTCATCATCACTTTCAGGATTTCCAGCGTCGTCACTGTACTGCTGAGTGAATTCCAGGGCCTGACTGTCTTTCACCTGCACGACGCTTTGAGCAGCGCTTCGAGTGCCGTGGACAGTCGTGTCCAAGCTCTCGGCATCCGTATCATAGGCATCTCGTCCTGGGCGAACGGTGTGCTTTCCTTTCTCATTTTGGCCAATGGGAATGCGGGCTTGGGCCAAAGCAGACGTCGGCCTATTGGGTTTCGCGAAAGCGAATGGAGCCGGAGCACCGAATGCTGGGTTGCCTGGAGGTGCTGGAGGAACAGTTCCTTTGCGTGGCGTACCTGGAACGGGCATTTTGGCACCGCCAGCTATTCGACGACGGTCGTTGGCAGGCTGAGTGGCTTGCTGACCGAGATTGGAGACTTTGCCGCCTTCACGAACGAAGTGCTGCATGCCTGTAGACATGATGACGATGAGAAACGATACTCAAAAGGATCGAAAGGAAGCTGTAGGCCGCACAAAATGTGGCCGTACTGCTGTGGGCGTCCTCAGATAACGCGAGGTGATGTGACACAGTTGGTGATGCTGGCGTGGTGTTTAGTCGCGTGTTTCTGCAAGACGGTTGCTGTCGTCCGCCGTAGTTGAATACGCGCTAAAATGACGTACGGCACTAAGCTCTTAACTCCATTCACTATCTACCTAGGTATCTTTCGCCGCTATCGCTCCACAACTCTATCACCACCTCCCTGCGTCGAACTCCCTAGATATACAATATGGCCGTCAATCAATCGTCCAACATGGTCCCGGATCAATGCTACCTCTACACTCTCCCCAATGAGGTACTCGACTCCCACCCCACCAACTTCCTTTGTCCTCAGCTAAATCTCTCAGATCATTCTGCACATTTTGTCACCGCTGCCAACCCTTGAGCTACTCCCATTGACCCTGATATCTCATCGGATCTATGCCTTGGTCCTCAGAATCCTACACAACCGCCTATATCTTGCCTCGCAGCTCCATGACCACACCCTCATGCTAGAATGCTACCACCCCTCCGCTAAGCTTACCGAGCCTCCCTATTTCTGTACTTATCATGGCACCGAAGGGCTCTCCCCGTATTATTGTCCGAGCGAAACCGACGTAGACCTTCCTGCGCGTCTCGGCGAGCTTAGGAACTTGTACTCACGCTTCCGGCCGCATAGGCGCGAGATCGAGCCGGCCCGACGACGTGTCAATCGGCATCCAGCCGGGGACGTTCCGGGCAGTCGGACACACCCGGACTCTAGTTCAGCGGGCGCCGGAACGAGGGCTGATAAAGATGACATGGTCAAGCAGATACTGGGTCTAGAAAGCCATGAGCTGTTCACGCAATTGTGCGCGGTGGGCTATATAGTCAGAAATGGGCCGAGACCTGGGATCTTTATGGCATATACCGAGGTGGAGGAGGGAGTTGTGAGGGTGTGGCGGGATTGGTTAGGAAAGATGGCAAAGAGGGGGAACAGTGGAAGTAGTAGAGTTGGTAGTGTTGGAGAAGGGTATGCGGGCCAGGAGGTAAATACTAACACAACTCTGGGATTGGACGAAGAGAATCTCCTTTGGGTTAGCCCCGCGAAGAACACTGGTATACGCTTTAATATCCGGGACCGGAAGTTGAGGCGCGAAGTGCCCATTCTCCTACACATAGAAGAGGATATGCCTGTGAGCTATGAGGTTGAGTACGACGGTAAGCCCGTCATTGGATGGATCACTTGAAGTGACTGCAGGCTAATCCTCAATACAGAACTTCTCATCCGGACTTCGCACCTGCTTTTGATGTATGAGAAGTCTCTCCTCCAACGAGATAACTCATCTGGTAAAGCTGTTGTGATTGGATCCTTTGGCTAGCCTTTGAGCTAGCTACATCTTATCTAGCGCTTGGCTGACTTTCATATGATTTACGAAATCACGACAGACTACGCTTGGATACCCTCGAAATCGCGTATTCACATGTACATAATTGGTTTCTTAGAACCTTGGCATCTTCAAGATTCAGGCCAGCTTTAGAAGTAAATATTCAAGCAATATGCGATACGCATGGAGTTGAAGAAATAAGAGCGTGAACCTATCTTTTTGACCCCCCAATATATGAGGAGCCGTTTCTGGTACTGGTTGGACGGTAAGAAAAATCTCATTTCCATGTTTTGCGGTTCTTCGGAGTCCCTGGTTTGACCAATTTCGTACTCTTGAATTGACTTTCACATTCGGACTACGTACGTCATGGTCATATCCATATTTTCTCAGAAGAACATTAGTAGTATTTAGAGGAGGGCCGGTCAACAATCGATCCGTTTTCATCTGCTGTCTCGCCAGCGTGGACTGTATCGAATTCCTCATCTCCCTGCCAGCCACACGCATTCCTCTGCGCCACCCAACAACGACACCACGTCATAATCTGTGGGACTCTTTTAACTGTCAATATCCTTCAAAAAGTCTGTTCACCACACATTACAGTAACTTGAGCATCTGAAGTAAAATCCTGCGACTCCAAGCGCCATAGGCGTGAACGAGCTCGCTTGCGTTTTTCATACCATAACCTCAATGGAGACCTTCGCCCATCCCCTTTCCGAAACGCAGAAAGTGCGCGTGCGACAGAATACAGATTTTATTACGGCTAGATTTCCAAATCCCAAGACCGGTCGGATTAGTCCCAGCAACGTCAGCATCTTGAATACCCATCACACTCCAGAGACCCTGGAGGAGGCGCTGAAACGACCAGCGATTCCAAAAGCCTTGTTCCCCAATGGAAGTGTGCGCCCTCAAAGCGCGAGACAGGGTAGCTGGCGGTCCAATTCGAAGGACTGGTGGATGGAAATAAAATCTAGCCCGGCGACCAAACGAACTCAGCGATCCCGCAAGACGTCGAACGCAACGATCTTGACAGACGGCCAAGGGGAGGAAGAACCATTCGAATCGGACGCTTTTGCGATTCTTATGCCAACTACGAGGGAGCCAATTGAACCGCCTGCTGAGCGCCCCAAATGCGAGTTCCGCGCCAAGTTGCCTTCCCCATCTCTGGCCCAAGTAGCAGCATACCAGCACTATGCAGAGAAGACTCGCAGAAATGCGTCTCAAGAGTACAGGAAAGAGCCTATATCTAACCGCATCGCATCGTGGGACTATGCGTATCCTGATCCACACTCAGCTCCTGAAGTTGTCATGGAGCAGCTGCTTACGCCTCCAATGTCTCCTCCCACAGACTCTCCAGGGACGTTTCCAGCTTCACCACCGCTCCCCCCTCCAGTCCCACCGCAACATGCTCGCCACCCACGATCGATCTCAACACCAGCTCACTCGATCGCCCGAAAGACCGTCGCTGCAGAACCTTCCTCCTACCAGGAGGATCACCGTACGACCCCTCGCGACACATTGGGCGGCGCTGAGCATTCTCCACCTCACTCCCCTTCCAAAGGCAGAGACAAAGTCAAGATTTGCGTGAAAGCCAAAGCAAAGGCCGAGCCCGAAAAGCCACAGAAAGAGTCCTGGTGGTCCCGCTCCGCCCCCACCATCACCGCCACCACCCGCTCGCACGCCTCCTCTTCCTCATCCGGTTTCTCATCTTCATCAGCACACACAACCTCCCGCACCCCTTCTCCTACCAAAAACCGAGTCGTAGCTCCGCCCGCGGTTGCATATACCCTCAAAGAGACGCCAGGGGCCTGGCACACCGCTCCGACCACCACCGCGAATACAACATCTGACGCCGCTACTCATTCCAAGTCGCAAACACCCCGTAATCGGGGTCTCGGCTTCTCGTTCTCTTGGCTCAAACCCGCCGGACCTCGACCTCCCACCCCAACGCCCACGCCTGTACCCTACTCCTCCCACTTCACAACGACTCAAACACCCCGACTGCACAAGCTTAATGGCGCGCCTGCTCATCTCACCGCCACCCCTGCCGCGCGCGCGCAGAACGGCTTCGCGCAACTGCAACGCGCGTTGTTGCTGCTGGTGAAGGTGTGTTTGGTGCTGTACGTTGCGGTGGGGGCGTGGTATGTGCTTGATGCGGTAAGGGAGGCGATGTGGGTGGTTACGTGGCCGGTACGAGCGGTGGGGTTGGTGTTTGGAGTGCTAGGCAGGGTACTGTGGGAAGTAGGGAGGCTTGGGGTTGAGGGGTGGAAGAAGTTGAGTGGGTATGGTGGGAAGAGGTTTTAAAGTCAGGAGGGAAGAATGTAGGGGGGTCGGATAGGAGGAAGGAGGAGGGATCGATGGGTGAGATTGTCTATCGAGGAGTACGAGGAGGGGACGGGAGGATAATACGGGGGAAAGTTGTGGCTGTGATGGTAGTAGGCAATTGCTAGGTTAGGCTTTAGTATCTCTAGTTCGTTTCTGCAGCGCACACACATCCGCGATCTATTTACAGTACCAGGCCATGCGTCTGGGCACGCGGATTCATCACTGTCTGGCTGCAAGCTTGCTCGCTCGACACCTTTGTAAGGGGTAGCCTAGCTGCTAAGCGGGCAGTCATTCAAGAGTTAACCTAATCTGTACTGCTTGAAACTCGACCTCGCGCTTGGAATTCCGAAATCCTGTGAGGGTCCCTCAAGTAGTGGCGAGCCAGTTTCCCCAGAGTTATGGCCTGGTGCTGTGGCTAAGGAGTGCTATTCTTCTTTACTAGCTACATCTCTCTTTATATTTTCATCGAAGTAGACGCAAGACTGAATTAGTTGGGATCTTTTGACGTAGGCGAAGAAGAGGAAATGTGTTTGGGAGATAGAGAGAGACGAGCGTTGCAATTTGAATTTGTTCCAGTCAAATCCTATTTGGAATCGCAATTGAAAGCGCTCTCTTTGAGACCCATAATCAAGTCCATTGAACCTTATCCATGCTCGTGGTGTGAAAGTGTTCGACGGTGTTGATTTGTGGAGCTCCAGCCGCGAGACGAGGTTATTGATCTTCACACCACTAACACCCTTGTTACCCACAAAACTATCTGACTAGCAAAATTCACAACACAAATATACAGCCATTTCACGCACTCTAGGTCAAACAAAACACTTGTCTATGAGTACAGTTTATTTTTCTGCCACCGCCTCATCTGGGGTTATAGCGCAGTTGGGAGCGCGTTAGCCTGAAGGTCCTGCACAGTAGACCTGCAAGCTAAAGGTCACCGGTTCGATCCCGGTTAACCCCATTAGTTTTTGTGTCCATCTAGAATGTGAAGGGCTTGTCTTTTTGCTCCGAATGCAGACAGGGTGGAAATGTGCAACAGATTGGAGGTGGAAGCGTTGGGCAGGACACCATGACGAGTGATCTTGAAGCTTGCTTGAACAAACGCATTCAAACCTAAAAGTAGCTACCCCATCAATGCATACTATTGAATTATAATTACCGTTTCCCTTCTCTGCCACCTCGGATGAGACCAGCCACAGACCGCCAAATACCAATGTGTCAAAACAAGAAGATGAAGAAGCGTTTGACAAGGAAAGCAGACCCCCGATCCTTACCATAATCACTAGAATACATCGGACCATGCTATCATTACATCCCCCTTTCTATCCCATATACTTACAAGACCACTGCCAGCGCTAGCACAGCCGCACCCGCAAGAGCCGATACCGCAACACCAACGTTCGCAGCAGTGCCCTCAAAGAGCACAACGCTAGAGCTCGGCGTCGGGGTATACGCGCCCGTAGGTATGTAGGTACTCAAGCTAGTCGTAGCCGGGTAACCGACACTAACTATGCTATACTCCGTCGTCTTCGGCTGGTGTGAGTGCGGAACCTCGGACGGATAATCCCGCAGCGGGTAGGAATACGTGGCGGACGGGACGATGACATCAGTGTTGGTGACGGTGTACCCTGAGCAGGATTCCTCAGTGTAGAGGACCGGCGGGACGTAAGTAGAGCAGGCGGAGCAAGCAGTCTGGTATTATCGAGGTTAGTGGGGAGTGGTTAAAATAGGATAGGAGGGGCGGAAGCATGGATGGAGGGCTTACGGTAGATACGGTGACGAACTTGCCGCTTGGACAACTGAGGCTTGCAGATTTCATGGCGCAAATGTAGCATGGAAGGCCGGGCGTCTCGATGTCGTAGATGGGTCGTTCCTTAGTGGAACATGGCACGGTGGAGGTTTCGGTGACTGGACAAGTTAGCACGCCGTTGAGTGTTCCATCTCGCACTGGATTCTATTTACCTGTGGATGTAGGGTTTAAGGTCTTGCAAATCTCCGTGATAGTAACCTCAATGATAATCTCCACGCCGATGATCTTCGGGCCGGTGGGGCATGCAGGAGTAATGTAGGTTGGAGTAGAGAAAGGAGGAGTGTAGACAGGTGGAGTGGAAATCGGGTACCCAGATGGTTTATAGGTGGGGGATGAGCCGCCGCTGGAAGAAAGAGATGCGAGGCTCGAGTGCGAGTATCCTCCGCTCGAGTGCGCGGACGATGGTTGCACAATACTCGATGAAGAGTTGCTGAAGGGATGATTAGCTTGGTACCAATCTTTGAACATGAACGGATTATACCTGTACACTGGTGACTCTGATGGTGTAGGAATGGTGCCAGTAGAGCTAGGAATGAAGGTGGAGCTGCTGCTAGTTGTGACATTGAGAGCAGCGCAATGTCCATTGCCGAGGGCCTTGCCGCTTTCACACTTGCAGCTCAGGGAGCATCCGTCGCCATTGACCGTATTGCCATCGTCACACTCTTCTCCAAGTTCAGGATCCCAAATGCCATCGCCGCATTTGGATGGAGTAGCACCTCTGCTGATGATGTAGGGCAGACCATCGTGGGCATCACCGAAGTGTTGGCTACCGACACCTTTCAAGAAGTTAGTTTAGGAGTTTAGGTGTATATGATTCAGACCATAGTCTTACCCAAGATTCCATCAGCAATAGCCAGAGCCTGGAAACCAAACTTGCCGACCGAAGGGTACCTAGATGAAATGTCAGAAGGAGATCACATGGTAAGGCTCAGATTTGCCTCTTACGAGGAGAATGCTTCGTGGACACTGCAGCTCCAGTCAGAAAGAGCTGCATCATCGAGGGTGTTCATTGCGTCGGAGTGAGCTTCTAGATGAGCATCATTGTAGCAAGCAAGATTGCCTCGAACTGTGAAATCACCAAGGACACTAAGAGCATCGACCTTTGCCGAGTCGACAGACTCGTAGTAACATGAGAGAGCGAAGTAGAGGCCTGTCTCAGTAGTGTTGGATGTGGACTTTCCGGCTGCCACGAACTTGATGCTGTTGTCGATCAGCGTCTTCGCACCGGGGTGGGCAAAGTGGAAAGATGGATCGGTTCCTTCGAATGGTCAGTTTTCATGCGGCGGAACCAGGGAACCAAGTGAGAATGGATCTTACCAATCAAGATGATGTTTCCAGTGATAGCTGGTGACCACACAGTCTTGGAATCTTCGAAGAATTTGATCTGGCTGACATCACCGCAGCTGGGATCCGCGATGACAACAGCTTCGTATTTGGCAAAATCAGCTGTGGTCAACGCCTTCCACTCATCATCTGTCACTGTCTTCACTGTGTATCCGAGAGCAACAGCTTCATCATATTCCCTGAAAGTGAGAGATTCATGGAAAAGCAGGTCCCCGATCACGGCTGTTGATAAACCAGCCGCGAGGGCGAGAGTTGAGAGCCTCATGGTGGGGGAGGGCACGAACAGTAAGAGAAAGATTAAGATGGGCGTTGAACGAGCGTGGTAAAGGAGTGGAATGATCTAAAGATCGAGAACGAGAGACAATTTGTGCTAAAGACGCTCACAACAGAGCACCGCGGTAGAGAACATATATACACTTAGGATTCAGGGATGCTGGGTTGAGTTGTTCTGGACGAACTTCGCCACTGTTGGCCCAGAGAACGCCCAACGTGGTACCAGAACATGGTCAAACTGGTGGACATGAGCGAGGAGCTAGTCTTCAACCAGTGCTGTGCTCCAGGCGGTAACCTACAGTGGAAGCTGAGCTAACGAATCGTCACCTCGACCCGAAAGGATCGGGGCTTGTGCGGTCGCTTCATTGCCATAGGTACGCTCGATGCTTACGACTGGGCAGGGGGATCTCGGACGCTACCGACTGTTAACTCCATCTCTAGCGACTAGAAAGCCAATAGGGAAGAATGTTACCCGTATGCTTAATGTTGGTGCGGTGGAGATTGCGGGTGTCAGTTCAGCTGGTTGCTCAGCCTTACGGGACTTTCGCCTTGGCTTGTTCTGTCAAAGTACGCCAGCGAATCACCAGCGACGGCATGTCCCACGGTCCCGAAAAGCCATTGCACGTACCTGCATGGAACCACAAGTTATGGTGGCCGAGTCACAGAGAGGGCGCGTAGGAGCTTGAGAACTGGAGCTGGCTTGCTGCGCTTCGTGTCCAAGACTTCAGCCGCACCAGACATCAAGGCAGAAGCCTGCAAAAATGGTTAACACGAAAAGCCTCAACATGCGAGGCGGGATAATTGGAGCCACGCTGACTCTTCATGGCGAGAATGTAGATTGGCAGACCAGTCCGTGTGAGCCCAATGGGGATATCACACAAGCCAATTCGTGTAACGAAACGTCGAGGACCGTTGGTGGTCTTGAGCAACTGGAACGCAGACTTTTAAAGATCTCTGAAATGAAGCAATACAAGTCAATACTACCTCTGTGCTGCTGCAATGAGCCTGAAGATGCCATAGTAACAGGAGCCAGTAATTTGAACAACTTCTGCCACTCGTGGTGGTGCAGACTATAAAAACGAAGTTCCCACGAATTCCTGGATGTTGGTCGGCGAAGCGCATATCGGTTGAACGAGTTTCATTGAGCCATATAAAACCAAATAGATTAGACATAGCGCTCGAAGTTCCAAGTATTGAAGTGAAGCAGAATAACATGACAAAAGCAGACCGACCACCATGTAGGTATCCGATGTGACTCGAGCCGTCGAAAATCCGGGGCAAAATCTTTGTCCTACCTGACTTACGCGATGGCCACACCAGGGTGAGCGTCAACTAGATAAGGATGGAAACTTGCATTGGTGTTGCAATGCCTCTGGTCGTGGAACTTGACAGCCCCTTCCTCGTGCTCTCCATGCGACATGGCAAAGGCTAGGGCGAAGGAATAAGAGGTCTCGTAGCCTAGTTTTGGCTCGCGCATCCGTCGGAGGCTGTGTGTCTTAGATTGGCGGGCTTAGAGGATGGAAAGGGGTATATTGGCAGCGTCTAGAGTCAGGGACGTGGAGCTGCCACATGGAGAGCGATGACAATTAGAAAGGAAACAGACTAGACAGCGCTTCAATGGGGGTCGAAACCCTTTGTGTACTCAATCTTGCAAACATGAGGCTATCGAGAACTGAAAGGCGTTCCCGGCCAAGAACGATGCAGGTCGCATTCTCTGTGAATATCTACCTACGTGCTGGCCTCTATTCTAGCTAAGCAAAGACTCTATTCTCGTTGTTCCCATGATTGAAGTAGTCGATTTATGGTAAGCCGTGGGATCCAAGGAAGTTGCATGGTAAGACGAACGAGATGTAAGAACGTGAGCTGCTGGGATGGGATGAAGACGAGGCTGGAGGTAAAGTCTTGGCGTGAGCTCAACTCCAAATCTCTCCCGCCGCGTAGCTTCAACCGCGTTTCTTTGACAGCCACAACGAATCCATACACTTCCACAAACCCATCATGGCGACCACCGCCCAACTCGAGGACCCCCTCCTCAATCTCCGCGCCGCCATCGCGAGCAATACCCTCCCAATCCTCACCACGACCGCCGATCCAACATCCGCCAACGACGCTGTAGACAACATCGCCGTCGCAACCCACCTCTCGTTCAACCACGATGATACCCACCGCACATTCCCCCTCTCTACACCGACCCGCTTCGCGCCTTCGGGAACCCCATTCGACCTGCGCAGCATCTACTTCGCCTGGCTACAGCGCGAGGAACCTATCCAAACCTACATAATCGCAACGCAAGCGCTGAACCAAGAGCTCTCCGCACCCGGTGGCCCTGGCGGAAGCGTGCAGAATTTAGTCTTTGCGCACAGGCTCGAGCTTGTTTCATGGCTAAAAGGCGAAGCTGAATCGAGCGAGTACATCCAAGGACTCGACTTGGATGCCGCAACTGCCCAAGCGGCGGCCTCAGCCGAAGTTGCGTCGGGAGCTACAGGCGGCATCGCGACGGTACCCAGTGCCACTGCCCCAGGGAAAGTAGGAAAGACGCTTGACCAGCGGCTGGCCGAGATATACGAGGGCGAGCGCAAGATGGGCGACCGGAATAGCGTGCTACGAGGCATCAAACCAACCGTATGCCTCACCTCCCACCTCCCAACCACACCTATACTAACCCTCACCAGGACTTCTCCCACATCCGCAAAATCGCCGCCACCTACCTCAAGCACGGCCGCCCCACGGCCGCGCCCGCCAGCATCCCGCAACCGCTCGTCTCGAACCTCAAAAAGCCCGCCCGCCGCATCGAGCCCATCATCCTGCTCTCCCCCTCCGCCTCCTCGCTGCTGCGCATGTCCAACATCAAGTCCTTCCTCGACAACGGCATCTACATCCCCGCCAACGACCCCTCGGTCAGCTCGAACACCCTCAATCTCCTCCACCTCACCCGCCTACTGCCCAGCGTCGACCCGGCCCACCGCCTGCGCTTCGTGCTCGTCGACACCCCCGATATGTTCAAGCCCGACTACTGGTCGCGCGTCGTCGCTGTCTTCACGACGGGCCAGACGTGGCAGTTCAAGAGCTACAAGTGGACGCAGCCCGCGGAGCTGTTTAGCCACGCGCTGGGCATCCACGTTGGGTGGAACGGGGAGGAGACACCCGATGTTGTCAAAGGGTGGGGGCGAGGCGTGAGGTGTGTGGGCGTGGATAAGTGGAGTCCGGCGCAAGGGGCCAAGGACCGCTGGCGGGATAGGCAGGTAGTGGAGGAGATTTGGGGGGCGATTGAGGAGAGTATGCGCGCGAAGGGGTGGGGGAAGGATGGGCCGAGTGCGAGGTGAGTATGAGGTTGGAAAGCGACGTGATTGAGTGGATTGGAAATGGGAGGTTGAGGTCTCCCCGAGAAATGGCATGACTATATGTCTAGTAAGTCCATGATATCTTGTCTATTTGGCGGCAAAACGGCGCACTGGCGCATGAAAACGGAGCCGATTTGCATAGCTAAGGCGTCTGGCTACAGGAGTGAAAATACTCCTTACTACATTTTGATACAACTTGAGAAATATCTAGCGGTTTTCACAATTGCAGATACAGCCGTCTGTGATCATCCTTCAATCGTATCCAACTGCCTAAAAGCGCATCAAACCAGCCATCACAGTCTTAGAAAACCATAAGCAGTCGTAGCTCATGAAGTCATTGATATTAGAGGCAGCTAACCGCCTTACTAAGCGCAGCAGAAGACCGCCATCATCCCCATAACCCAAAACACAAGTTCCCATATATATCCTCGTGTATCATAACACAACCATTACCCTACCCAACTCAATTCAACCCAGCCTAACTTTTCATATACCTCCCATATCGTACCACGTAAGCCGTATGCCGTACATCTACCACTCCAACGGCTCCTTGAGCACCTCGCCCCTATTCGTCTTCGGCACCGGCACCGCCTCCACCTTCACGGGCCCCCGGCCATGCTTGGCCAGATACCCGCTCCCATCCAGCCACGGCCACTCCCTCGTCCGCTTGCCCTCGAACTTCAGGATCTTGTCCTCGCTCGCCATCGTCAGCCCGATGTCATCGAGGCCGTTTACGAGGCAGTGTTTCCTGAACTCCTCAACCTCAAACTTCGCCAGCTCCTTACCGTTTGAGTCGCGGATCGTCTGTGAGGGCAGGTCGACCTCGATCTCCTTCCCAGCCTTCGCTTCCGCCGCGATGGCGTCGAGCTCAGCGCCGGGCGGGATGACGAGCGGCAGCATGCCGTTCTTGAACGTATTGTTGAAGAAGATGTCGCCGTAGCTCGGCGCTATCACGCACGTGATGCCGAAGTCGAGCAGAGCCCACGGCGCGTGTTCTCTGCTGCTGCCGCAGCCGAAATTGGGCCCCGTGCAGACGAGGATCTTGGATTTGCGGTAGGGCTCCTTGTTGAGGACGAAGTCGGGCTGTTCGTTGTCGGTGCCGGGTTCGTAGCGCCAGGCATGGAAGAGGGCGGAGCCGAGGCCGGAGCGCTTGATGGTTTTTAGGAACTGCTTGGGGATGATGGCGTCGGTGTCGATGTTGGCGATGTCCATGGGGGCGGCGATGCCGCGGAGGACGGTGAAGCTGGCCATGGCGCCTTTGGAGGCGTCGGGTGCGGCGAACGCTGATGGTGTTGACTGGGGGTCAGCTGGCTCGTCCAGGAGGCGGTCGAGATCGTCATCGCTCTCGAGGTCGGCGACGTGGGCGTTGAGCTCGATCTTCGGGGATGACTTAGCAGTGGTTGTCGGAGGCGCGAGTTTCCTGACATCGGCTAGCTTTCCAACAATGGCAGCTGCGGCAGCCATGACTGGAGACATGAGATGCGTCCTGCCTCCAGCTCCCTGTCGACCTTCGAAATTACGGTTCGATGTGCTGGCACATCGCTCGCCTGGTGAGAGAATATCGGGGTTCATGCCTAAGCACATCGAACAACCAGCTTCCCGCCACTCGAAACCGGCTTCCGTAAATATCTTATCCAGACCTTCGGATTCGGCTTGACGCTTGACGAGGCCAGATCCGGGTACAATCATGGCTCTCTTTAGGTTGGGAGCAACCTTCTTTCCTTCCACGACCTTGGCGGCAGCACGGAGATCCTCGATACGGGCATTCGTGCATGATCCGATGAAGACCTTGTCGACTTCGATCTCCTGCATAGGGGTACCTGCAGTCAGTCCCATGTACTCGAGAGCTCGAATGCAAGCTTTCCTCTTGTCCTCGTCCTGGAAATCATCGGGGCCAGGGACCACACCAGTGATTGGAATGACATCCTGTGGAGATGTACCCCAGGATACTGTGGGAGCGATGTCTTTGGTGTTGATGAACACATCAAGGTCGAACTTTGCGTCTGCGTCTGAGTTTAGGGTAGACCAGTACGCCACGGCCTTTTTCCACTCCGCGCTGTCAGGCTTAGGAGCCAGCGGCCTGCCCTTTAGGTAGGTGAAGGTCGTCTCGTCAGGAGCAATCATGCCAGCTCGTGCACCGGCTTCGATCGACATGTTGCATATCGACATGCGCGCCTCCATGCTCAGACCTCGGATAGCGGACCCGCAGAACTCAATGACAGCACCAGTGCCACCGGCAGTTCCGATTACGCCAATGACATGGAGAATGATGTCCTTGCTGCTTACGCCAGCGGGTAGCTCCCCGTCAACTTGTACCCTCATGTTCTTGCTCCGTCGTGTGATGATGGTCTGGGTAGCCAGCACATGTTCCACTTCGCTAGTGCCAATGCCAAACGCCAGAGCCCCAAAGGCGCCATGAGTAGAGGTGTGGCTGTCGCCGCAGACCACAGTCGTGCCTGGCAGGGTGAAGCCCTGCTCAGGACCGATGATGTGCACGATGCCCTGGCGCTTGTCTCCTAGTCCGAAGTATGTGAGGCCGAATGCCTTGACGTTGTCTTCTAGGGTGGTGCATTGCGTTCGCGAGTCAGCTTCGTCGATGAACTTTGCGGTGGTGGTGAGGTTCTTTCGAGAGGTGGTGGGGATGTTCTGTTGGCAAGTCAGTCGCCACGTCCACACTGGCAAACAGTGAAAGGGAAACATACGTGGTCAACGGTGGCTAAAGTGCAGTCGGGTCTGCGGACCTTGCGGCTGGCATTCCGCAGGCCTTCGAATGCTTGCTATGTCCTGTGTCAGTGATAAATGCTTGCGTGGGTTGCGGCGATGCCTCCGCTGCGGGTGCCTACAGGGGATGTGACTTCATGGACCAGATGTCGGTCTGCGGGAGGGTTAGATCTGAGTCTCAATGCGGCGAAGCTGGGGGAAGCATATTTGTACCGATATACAACAAGATGGTGCCATCGTCCTTCTCCTCGACGATGTGGTCCGCAAATACCTTGTCGTACAGGGTCTGTGGAGGTTTCACTGCAGACGGCATGATGCCGGACGTGGTACAGCAAAAAGCAATTGGGCTGGTATAATGCAGGAGGGTGGAGAGGTATAATGCAAAGTGCGAGAGAGCAGCTGAGAGAAGCAGTGCAACAAATATGTAGGAAGGAGTCGAGGCAGCTGGGGTGGCACAATTATACCGCGAGCAGATCACCTCGAAGGCCGACTTCGGACCGCGCGAATGTTGTGGGGTAAGGCCGCCACAAAGAATCAGCAGCCCCTCATAGGCGGGTGGGTCGGCGCTAGGCCACATGGATCTCACGTTCCGGGTTTCGCTGTGGCAGAGCTTCAAATGCTGCAAATACTACTGGACGTCATAGTCGGCGTGAAAGGTCGAGATAATTGGCACGGCTGGGGCGAAGGCTCAAGACTGCACTCTGGCATTCGATTGGGAATTTGTATAGTCTAAAGACGCCAAAGAAGTAAGCATCTTGCTCCAACACAGTGCCTAGGTAGGTGTCTCTGCAAGTACCTAGGTAGATTTCCTGAACGGTGAGACGATATACCCCACGCCGCTATCGGGAGTCCAACTGCCGCTTACTAGCGGCTGTATCGATTTCTGCCTACCGACCTTCCTAAACCTGGTATCGTACAGTCCGCTCTCGTGTTGATGGTGCATACATTTAGAAGACGCCTGTTCACAGGTTATCCTGGGTGAATACCCATAGCGCCAGTCGATGCCTGACAAACAGGCCCGCCAGCCCGCACCCCGTCTGAAATACCAATAGTCCCACTGCGAGCCGATCTTCCCGCAAGGGTCCAAACCAGACCAACCAGAGGTTGATTATCGTAAGATTAGTAGATGAAACAACTTCTCCCTTCTCGTTGGTCTCGATCCGGAGGAGCCGTAAGCGATGCAACAGTCTCAGCACCTCCGCGATCGGCCGTGCCAGAGGTTTCTTGAACTCCACTACGGAGCACTCCATGAGCCCGGTTCGGGGGTTGAAGTGCGGAAGCCGATGTCGGGGGCATGGTATGATATGGAACAGCTGCGGCGCTGAGTACAGAAAGTTGAAAGCCTGCGGCAGGAGGAGCAGCATCAGCGTCTTGCTGAAGTGTCCCAGGATGCCGTCGACGGCGAACACCATGCCGGCAAAGTAGCAGTACGTGTCGCCCACAAAGACCTTGGCAGGGAACCAGTTGTGCATTAATAGCGCCACTGAAACACCGATGAATGGCAGAAGGAGGTACAAGGAGAACAGATGGGAGTCGGTGGCCGGATGCGGATACGGCGTGAACGGTGACAGGTACAGGGCGTCGTTGAAGACGATGAGGCACGCAATCACCAGTGACTGTCCCACCTCGATCCCGTTGATGCCGGCCAGGATGTTGATGCTGTTGGTACAGAAGATAGACACCATGGCCATGTAGACGTAATACAACCACCCTGCAAGGCCAAGTCAGTCTGATACTAGTCCGCAACAAGGGCACTCTTTACCGAGATCAAACAGCTCGCCAAGGTAGGGCCGCAGGAACGTTGGGACCACCATCTTGGTTACGCCAAAGTCGACAAAGTAGACTATCAGAATAGGAATCGAGGCGAATGCCGGGATGAGCACCTTGTGGCGCCATCTGATATCAAACAGATCGTCGCCAATGCCCAACAACACAACCGAGTGAAGAGACAGAATGGCTGACAGATATGATGCAAGCTGATGGACCGATTCAGCGAGGGGTCATATGGGACGAAAGGGGGTACAGACCTTGCCGTGGGGGAATCTGTGCAGCAGTCGGCCAGTCTCCACCTGCTGGAGCTCGAAGACCACATCGCGATTCCCGCCGCCAGACGTGGCCGCCACGATGTACTTGTAGAAGGGCCACGGGATGAAGACAATTATAATGAACAGATACACCATGGCGCAGACAGCGCCCATCGTCTCCGGTCTGGCACATGACTCAGCATCCTGCAATCAACAGCGTTTGTTGGTGTCTACGCACATTTCGGCTTGACGCAGCTTCGACAAATCCTTCCCCTTGAAGCCAGCACGCATGAAGGCATCCCCGAGCCATCGTATAAGGGCGTAGGTGGAAGAAAACGCCAGGCCGCTAAATGCAACAGACGCGATTAGAGGCTCGCCGTCGCCCTGGAAGGTGTTTGCCAGCACGCCCACGCACGCACACGACAAAGAAAGGAGCGACAGCACTTCGGTCCTGCCCAGCTTGGCGGCCATCGTGGAAGTGCTGGAAGTGAAAGGGGCCCATCAAGTTCGTCCAGAGTCTGAAGTTGAAAGGTGGCCTGGTCTGCCCTGGCGATCAGACCGTCAACTGCCCTGACTACTGCCACCCTCACCGCCCGCATCGTGAAGCGCAACCTAACGCGAATCGGCAGAGGGCGCTTTTCAGTATTAGCGATGGACCGCAACAGCCAACACCATTACCAGAAAGACGCCCAGGACCCGATCCAGGAGAATCTCAACGCGGCGACCCGTCTGCTCTTCCGTCCGGGCTTTCTGAAGAACCTCTCACCCAGCCGGCTGCCCTCGCAGGCCGCCTCAGACACCTCGCTCTCGCCAGGGGAGGCCCCACAGGACGCACGCTCCTTTCCCGGCTCCCATCATCGCCACAGCCAGCTCAACTTGACTGCCGTCGTCAAGGACTCGTTGGACGAAGTCGACTATACGTCTCCGCTGACCCTTGAATGCGATTCTAATGGCATAGTTCCAGCTATAGACTCACGCGTCAGCGAGAAACTCGACTCGCTATTTGTGATTGCCCGCAAGTCTTACGCTGCAATGGCCGAGCGTAGCTTTCAGACCTTTTCGCACGGCCATCAGGACCTTGTTCTGGCTGTCGATTTCAACTATTTCGGTACTCGCATGGTTACCGCGTCTTCGGACCACAAGCTCAAAGTCCATGACAAAAAGGACGACTCTTGGAATCTAGTTGATAGCTGGAGGGCACATGATGCCGAGATAGTTGATGTGAGTGCACACCCGTTCCTAATTATTCCCGCCTAGACAATTTCTATCTGATAAAGAGCCTCTGAGTCAACATGAGCACATTTTTTTGCAATGCTCTCTACGCCTAAGCACTAACCGATCCCAGGCCAAATGGAATGGCCCGTTCATGGGCGAGGTCATTGGCAGCATTGGCGAAGACGGCCGGTGCAAACTCTGGCAAGAAGACGTAACTGAAGTCCCCATGTCAGGCAAGCGGTTCCAGCTGATATACAACATCAAATCAGAGACGGGCGCGCCGTTCATGTCTCTCGACTTCAAAAACATCATGCAAGACACCTGGCTTGCTCTCATCACCCGGGACGGGCGCCTCACCGTTTACGAACCCGTCGATCAGAGCACCCTAGCCGAGTGGAATCTCATTGCCCAGAACTGGGTCTGTGACAAGACCCCCGATCGTCAGGAGGAAGTCGGCTTCAAAGTCTGCTTCCACAAGGAGAAATTGCCCTGCTGGACCGCAATCCAGGCTGGCCTGGACAGAAAAGCGCTCTCCCTCGCCGTCGTAGCCATGCAGACAGTCAAGATCTTCAGGACTGATAAAGCAAAGCGCTTCTACCAAGCAGCGGAACTCAAAGGATCGCGGCAGATCATTCGGGACGTTGCCTGGGCCAACGGTTCGCAGAGGGGCTACGATGTCATCGCTACTGCGAGTAAGGATGGTGCCATCCGTATCTACGATTTGAGCACCCCTACTGCAAACACCTCTTCGAAGGGAAATGCCTCGTCCGCCACCACCATTGCCGAAAATCCCGCTGCTCCACGGCCCGTTGGTCCTCGAAAGAACGCTCCTTCCGGGATTGGAGCTGGGCTCGCAGGGACGTCGAGTGTTGCTGATAGTGCTCAAGACAACGAAGGTCACCCAGGTCGCGTAAGGCATGTCGTCAAGAAAGCTGCGGAACTAACCCAGCATCACGGCGCAGTGTGGAGAGTGGCATTTTCTCCGATGGGTAAGTCATGTCCTCGTGCCCCTTGCCAACAGTTGCTCATATCGTTTCAGGTGAGTTACTGCTGTCAACTGGCGACGATGGCACCGTTCGATCCTGGAAGAAATCTGTTACCAACCAGTGGTTGGAGTATTCAGAGATCGACGCTGCACGTGATCAGTGAGTTTATTGCGTTGATCACAGCGTGAGTATACGATCTGGCATTGGTGTACGGCGTTTAGGCACATCATAAGAGTCCCTCACAGGGATACTTTTTCCTTCCTTCTTGCTTCAGTCATAGATACCCGTTTGGGAGGCTGGGTTGGGGACTCTTAGCTCGTCTCGTATAGCACTGTGGGTACGGTCCTGCCACCATCTGGGACAGAACCCCATTTGAAAGGTACTTGCAAATGATCTTTCTAGAACTTCCCTTTTTCTAGATGCTATGTGAAGATTCTGCACGATCTTGTCGTTCAAACTAACCCATTTGTCTTCGATATGCACGTTGTCGGCGACTGTCGAAGATGCTTCTTCGATTACCCCGACGTTCCAGATGTTAGCTTTACCAACCGTCTTAGCATCACCCAGCTTAGTATCATCATCGAGACAAGGTATCTCCACTGGCGTTAAGCTGGCATCGGCGTCGGCATACCGGTGGCCGCCATAGCTGGACTCACACTGGGTTTCCTTTCCTTCCGCAGTCGGCGGTGGTAAGAGAGAGCAGAGGATGGGGGTAAGACACAAGATGGTGAAAGAAAGAAAAAAAGAAGCAAAAGTAGGAACAGGTTTATGCTGGCGAAGCCGGAGCGGTTTTCAATCCAGGCTAGGCCTGGGCGCTCTTTAAAGTTTTGTGGTGAAGAAGTCGGAGCGGAGTTTGAATCCAGGCTAGGCCTGGGCGCTCTTTCAAAGATTTGTGAGAACGAAGTCGGAGCGGAGTTTAGATCCAGGCTAAGCCTGGGCGCTCTTCAATGGAGGTGAATATAAAGTTTTTTTTTTTTTTTTTTAATAAGGTGCTAGGTCGGAGCGGGAATCGAACCCAGGCTACGCCCAGACGCTCTAACAAGATTTTAAATAAGTTTTATTTACCAGAGGTAACCGAACGTAATCGCTTCTTTTGTCCCTATCGTGTTGGCAGAACCAACTGGGCAAACAGAGGTATGATTGAGCCCGATACTTAGTGGTTGGACTGCGGAATTAACTTACTTACGTACCCTTAGGTAAATCACCAACCACGATCTCGTTGCTGTCTCTTGGCACGTCCCCGAACTCCTCTCGCGTACTAGAGTTATTTCATTTCACCTCTCTCGGTCGCCGTGATTCTGTGCTATCTAATACAATTTTAAGTTCTCTATACTATTATACCACTACTATAAAAAAAGGGCGCCCCTAACTATACACTCCCTTTTCACTTAAAATGCACGCCCCCCTCTCGATTAATCTCCCAAATGTTTATAGAGGCCGGGTTACCTCCTTGGAGCTTCCTCTTAACTAAATTGGTAATCGAGAGCAGGCGGCGACGCTGGCGGCGATAATAGCGGCGATGATGGCGGGCCTGGCTTCATGGAAAACTGGTACGTCAACTCGAAGCTAATATCAATCTGACCGTCAAACTATAACTTTCGACGACAAGGTCTTCTCGCATCGTCGGCCTCCAGTGGAAAAGCTTGCGCTCCTTCGACGAGAGCTACAGTACTTTCGACCCATCTCCGCCCGTGGTATTACAAACAAGTCGGCCGGCGGACCCTAAACGCTGGCAAGCAGTGATCAAACGGCGGGATACAATTGAAGGTTAGGAAACTTGACATTCAACCGCAAGATTTTTGACTTGATGGCGGACCTCACACGCCGTTGGAAAGCATCAAAACGCCGCGGAAACAGCATGTCGAACTTGAAGACTAGGAAATGCGACATTCCCATTTCGACCTTAATGAACAAGCTGGCGGGCTTCGGACACCGGCAAGCAATGATCAACACGACATTAATCCGCCAAGGTGGATTTAGAGAGTCGAAAATTTGACTTTCAATCGGGGGGATTTTGGACAAGCTGGTGGGCTTCAAACGCTGGTACGCAGTGATCAAAATGGCAGCAATCTACTAAGGCAGATTCGATGAGTAGAAATCTTGGGTTTTGACCGCAAGAATGTCGACAAGCTAGCGAGCTTCAAACGCCGGTAAACAGTGATTAAAACAACGCGAATCTGCGAAAGCAGATCCGAAGAGTAGAAAGCTTGGGGTGTAACCGCAAGAATGTCGACAAGTTGGCGGGCTTCAGACGCCGTCGAAGATTGACAACACGCCCTGGAAAGGTGATGTCAAATCTGAAGAGCAAGAAATAGGGTGTTCGATACGAGGACTTTGACCAGCTAGAGCGCTTCAAACGCTAGGAAGGCTCCTCCAAAACGCCCTGACAGAGCGACATCTAATTTGAAAAGGGGAGATCGTGACATTCTGTGCGCCGATGTTGGAGAGCTTCGGGGCGTATATTATGATCTACTGCTGTGCCAAAACGTTTACGGAACAGCCGCGATTTATACCGCTTAGTTGTCTGCCTAATAACGTGGCTCCATGGCTCTAGAGAACTAACCTAGGTCTTGAATATTTTAGCATCTTGTAAGGATTATTTTTTATTTGGCCCAGGGGGGTAATCAGTCTTCTATTGCAGTATCAAAACGCTTACAGAAGAATTAAAATCTAGACCCTTACGTCTATAACATGGAAATACAACTCAGCCGTTTAATGGTTTCAGTATAGCCCCTCGAGCATTTAACATCGTGTAGGTGCTGCTTTGATTTGCTCAGGGGGTATTCCATCCTCCAAGGCTCCATCAAAACGTTCACGCGGATACTGCAAATCACATAGGAGAGAATTAGGTGTCTAGTAATTTGCTACCACAGAGACCCTCCGAGGACCCCCAAGCTAAATACTGCTAAAGACACCCACTCCGAGCCATACGTATCCCAGCACACAACAAGGCCGAAACACTACCAATTAGCTCTCTGGATATGTCCCCAGTGAAGCTGTCCTACCTAGATGCAATAATCCTGGCGGATGTAGGGGGCGCCTTCCTCCCCGCGCATGAGCTTGCCGACCTCGACGAACGTGAACACCCGAGACAAGCAGCGGATAGGAATCTGCTTGACTGGAATGTTGAGGCCGTGTGCATTGTTGAGGTGCTTCCTGAATCCGTCCAAGCCATCGATCCAGCTCTCACCACTCGACTCAACACAATTACCGTTGCACTGCGGGCAACGTAATTCGCGCCACTCATTCTGGAAGCATACCACGGTAGGGTATTCGTCCAAGGTTTCGACCACATTTAGTGCATGAGGGTCGTCGAAGTGACCGTTGAGTTTCTCGGCGGGTCTCGGGCGACGTAGGAAGCAGTCGACGAACGGCTTCTCTTTTGGCATCACTTTCGGCATCACTTCCGGCTTCTTGGTGCTGTCTACCTCCTCACCCACTTGCTCCTCTTTGTCGTCTTGAGGGTGCTCTGCAGCCGTCTCTACCCCCTGGGTCTCTTGCTCCTCATTGTCGTTTTTGGGGTGCTCCACAGTCGTCTCTGCCTTCTCTCGGGTTGGTGAGGCGCTTCGAGCCCTCTGCAGGCCCTTTGTTGGCGGATCTGCTCGAACGCGACGTGTGTTGGCAGACGAGGAGGTCTCCTCTCTATCGCGAGCTCGGATCTGGTTCAGGAGGCGCTACAAGAGTCATGATAGGTTACTGTGGCACAACGGGACGGGGTTCTTACCTGCTTCCTCTCCCTCAGCTTTTGCTTATGCTTCGCAATCCTTGCCGCTTCCTTCTCATACACATCCCTGAGCTTCTGAAGCTCTCCACGGCGATCCACCACGGCCTGCTTGTCTGCGCCAACCAATGCTCCTTCGTTTGGCTCCTTCACGCGAAGGTCAACCCCAAGGGAACGGTATTCTTTGCGGACTTCTGTGAGGAGCTTGAAGTTATTCACCTCATCTTGCTCTTGATCTTCTAGCAAATCCGTGGCAGTCTGCAACTCCTCGTGTAGGGTCGGCGGAGTAGGTGAGGCATGTCCGCCTGTAGAGGTATCGGGGTCGGAAGTAGGAGGGTTGGAAGGAAGTGAGTTGGATGGCTCAGATTTGGAAGGAGGAGGAGTAGAAGAGGTATCGGCAGTGGAGAGAGGAGGGGTTGAGGGGGATCCGTTGGACGGAATAGACCTAGGAGGAGGAGAAGTTGAGGTAGGAGATGCATTGCATTTCACCAGCTTCTCAGCCTCGCCAATCTCATCGCCTGCCATTGCGATCTGTGACGTTGGTTGTCGGCTTGGTGTTGTTCCTGGTAAGGCTGTAAGGTAAGATTACAAGGTGAGCTTGCAAGGTGAGGTTTTGAGGTGAGGTTGTAAGGTAAAGTTGTCTGGTGAGGTTGTAGGTTGTGAGTGAGGGCGGCAGACCTTACGAAGGGACGGAGGGAGTTTAAGTACTCAACAAGAGCGCGGAGGAGGCAGGTCGTCAGGGTCAAAATAGTGAATATAAATACCTTCTTGATGATTCCATCGGCATAGCCCTTATACTTGCCTGGCGGGAAACCTGCCTAAGAGGCTATACTCGGCTGTCAGTTTATAGTGAATTGCGGTTCAGGAAGGCGGAGAAGTCGGGTGAGGCGCGGGGATTTCTAGATGTCCACAGTCTTAAGTCACAAGCTCGTATCTATGACATTGTTAGGTGCGATTCTTAGGCATACCCAGGGGCGTTTCACTACGATACGTTCCTGCCTAAGCAACTATAAGCTTGCTCTTGATATATACGTCCTGAACGGAAAGGCGAGCTTCTATGTAGATATGAAGGTAGTCCTAGTATATCTCTTATCTAGATGGTCTAGATTGTACTCCTTATATGAAGGTTTTGACGCAGCATTAACGTGTGAGATACACCCCTGGGCCAACCGAAACTGATGCATACACGATGTCAAAAGCTCAAGGGGCTATACTAGAACTCAAGCTACCGAGTGACATCACTATTTTAAAAACTTAACGGTCTGGATCGCAGACCTTCTGTTAGAGTTTCGACATAGTTTTATAGGCTGGGATACACCCCTGGGCAAATCAAAACCAGCCCACTCACAGTATCAAAAGATCAATGAGCGGTATCAAATTGTCGCAATCCACATTGTGTAAACACATGATTCTCGATCCCAAATGACTTCTAGACCTTCAAGAAGAAATGTTCGCCTTGCTCAAGAAGTTTTACCTCATCGCCGACACTGATTGCACCCGTCCCCTCGACCAGCGGCGTGACTTGCATACCAAGGCACGCACTATTACTCCCCTTATCAATGACACGGTAGCTTCTCATCGTTCTTTCAGGCTCAACACGATCTCTGACAGCAGTTTTGGGGTCCACGTTTGGTAGTTTGCAGCGGGTCGTCCTGCAGGAGATATGATAGTTACAATCCCCGATGCGGGCTTTAGCCCACGAGTCCTCTGAGAACGCAGGTGGACCAGTTACTAAGAGTAGGAAGGTGAGTATGAATGCCAAGTCATAGAAGCTGTATGTTACTTACTATAAACGTTGGCCCGATAGCGGAGCGGGTTGAACTCCTTATAGTACCCTTCTGGGATCTTAGAAGCAATGTCATGAACACTCGCTAGATTCATTATGTGTAATGGATACTGAAAAAAGTTAGATGGATTAGGAGATTGTAATCAAAAGAAGCATACCGAATCGGCCATTCCTATGATGGTTTGGTACCCCACATCCTGTTTCTTCGGGGCGCATTTGAAGACTTCGCGGTACTTCTGAGTATCAATTCGAAATAGCGTAAGCGGATTTGTAACCCCCAGAGAGTACTTCAGCTTAGCCATGACGTCTTCTGGTACTTCCACCCCCATGTTCAGTGCTTCTGGGGCGTCTTTCCAGATCTTCATCTTCTCGCTCGTATATCCTTTTTCGTTGATTCGATCTGAGGACGGGTTGAACGGGATACGCAGTTCGACACTAGGTTCCGGTTGACCACAAAATTTGGCGGCAAACATGCTAGCAAGCGCTTTGACTCCACCCCAGCTGAGATCCACGTCTGGAGAGAAGGGAAATCTCATAACGATACAGCCTTCGCTCTTCACGAATTCTGCGTGCGGAGAGTAGCTCGGCAAACTTGGATCTGGTATCCAGACCTCGGTCTCTACTTTTGCCATGCGTGCGAAGGTCCTTTGAGTAATGAAGTTCCACTCGGACTTGACAGTGTGTGAGCCGTCTTTGTTCTCTTCCGATGATGGCAAACTGGTGACTTGCTGGGCGAAGCAGAATTGCCGATCATACTTCATCCCTGTTCTGATGATTTCTCCGTGATCCATTTCTATCCCGCGACAGCTTTTGATAGGGTATATGAACAAGGCTTTGACCTTCCACAACGGTGAGCCATCGGGGGAGATACCAGGGTCACTCCCGCTGCTATATCTTGAATCTTGGTGGTCAGCAAGATTGCTTCGCCCTCGGAGACCTATTCTTCGGCAACTCTCTGGAGATAATTGCGTCGCGTAACCTTTTTGACTCTGGAATACCCGCAAAAGGATGACGGGAATTAGCAACGAGAGAAGAGCAAACCCGTAAGAAACGGGAGTAAATGAGAAGATGACACGGATGATATCCATGTTGACGGTAGTTTAGTTGAGAGATGAATAACCTTCATGAAAGATTGAAGGCGCAATGGAGCTTTTCTTGAAGGATTCTACACTGAGTCATACGGGTATTTATCACATCAATGTGATGAGTAAGTGACTAGCTCGCATCTAGCGGGACAAAAAGTTGGAGATCTCCGAAACTCCGCGATCGATTCCGCTTTCGTTTGCACTGTGGATGAAAATGCTGCTCGTCGTACCACCTGTAGACGACCAATTGTGTCTCATTCGGGCGGCTCAGCTAATCCTACAGAGACCCAGTTTGGTAAAATGAGAGCATATACCCACTGAACTCGAGAAGATGATGTTCTGGATGTGGCTGCTTGGAAAGGCGTGATGTTGAGATGGGTGCGGTTGGAAATTTCAACACCAATGAAGCTGCGGATTTTCTCGCCGCCAAGCCGACTGCACGACATCACCTTACCACGCGTCTACGCCCACACGCGACATGCCGCTCCACGACCTCAGCACAGTTTTACACGCGATTTCTCTGCTTCAATCGCAAATGTGACGCGCCAGTTCGCCGCCAATGGCCAGCCAGGAAAGCACCAAGCTGAGCGCATCCTCTTCACGTTGGCAACCTCATCTACCTTCATCTCCACATAAACGCTGACATATGTATAGATAGACTCCCAACTGTTTCCGCATCTCAAGCCCTCCAGAAATTAAAGTCGCGCTCCTATCTCGCCGTTTCGACCGGTATCGATCCGCTGAATAAGGTGCTGGCACCTCATGGCACTGGAGGCACACCAGCAAGTCGCGTCGGAGGTGGCATGGGACGAGGACAACTGACCGAGGTGTATGGGCCTCCGGGAGTTGGGAAGACTGCATTTGCGTGAGTTCATGGCTGGTACGACAAAGATATACCACGAATGGCGAGACCTAAACTTTGGACAGGATGCAAGCAGCAGTCAATGCTTTAAGAGCAGGAGGAAGAGTAGTATGGATTGGTGAGTTTACAATCTACAGCATATCAACAGGATACAAATTCCCTTGGCCAGATAGAGGTTTAAAGCTAACAAAAGCCAACAGATGGCGCTGCTCCACTTGTTGCCCGCCGTCTCGAAGAATTATTATCCGCTCCTCCAACGGACGAAACTCCCAGTTCAATCCCATCAACGGCTCCAAAGCTGTCCTCAGCAGAGCTTCGAAATCGTTTCCACCATTACAAGCCGTCAACACTTGCTCATCTACTTGCGCTAATAATTCATCCTCCTTCCTCTTTCCCACCCCCCGACACCAGTTTAATCGTGATCGACTCGCTCTCCACCCTGTTCGATAATGCATATCCGCGCAATGCTGATGACAGATCCACCCGCAACAAGAACGATGCCGTTCGCTGGGCTGCAGGGCGCAAGTTTGCCGTGCTGAATGACCTCTCTTCCGCGCTCAGAAAGACTGCCGCGTTGCACAACAATTCTGTGCTCCTCACATGTCAAACAATCACTCGCATGCGAAGCGGAGCGAGAGCACTGCTTCTCCCGGCTATGTCCGGTGGGGACTGGGATAGCGGGATATCCACACGCCTGGTACTGTTCCGAGACTGGCTGCCTGTGGAAGGCCCATGGAGCGCTGAAGACGACGACCGGATGCGGCGAGCCCGATTCATTGGAGTCGTGAAAGCGAACGGCGTGAGCCTAGCAGGTGAAGGGGGCGTTGGCAGGGTTATACCCTTCACGATCGAGACGGTATGTCAATATATCTTCCCATGCCGCCATGCAGCATCTCTTCCTCGCGAACCCGCTTCATGTAGCACGGAGCAGTTCGCATGCACGTCACAACGTAGATCACCCGCTGATACGCAGGAACCCAGGCCGGTCTGCACGACCTCAATCTCACAACGGCTGATATCACACCGCAACCTCAACCGCAGACTGTTGGGACGTCGCTTGCGCAAGCGGTTCGGCCACCGAAACGCGCATTCGCAGAAATTGCTGACTCGGAGGATGAAGAGGACGGTCCTGACTCAGACCAGCTTTACGGTTGGGCGGAAGATGACGACGTTGCTGCTGAAGGCCTCCTCATCATCGAACAGCAACCCAGCGCACCTGCTGTACCTCCCTCACACACTGCGCAGGGGGCCGACGCGGCTGCGGGACGGAGCGAGATGCCCGCAGGATGAGTATCAGATGCAGATACCGGCAGTCCATACCATGCCAGCGCAAGCACGCTTCGAAACCCGTCTTGCAGACAGCGAGAACGAGCCGCTGAGCCTTGTTCTGGGCTGATCCAGCCGACCCAGGGCCTGCGCTGCACGCAAAGCACCTAGCCCCGACTCCAACCTACCTGATCTCTCTCCGTCGGACTACCACATACGAACGCTCTCAGGTGCAAGGGAAAGTCGTAGACCCTGAAGAACGCGCATCACCTATCTCATCACATCTCACAACATGACGTTGCCCAATACCGAGAATCCATTGGCCAGCTCCCCAATCTCTTACATCACCAACTCACCGCAGCTCACCCATAACACCCCTGACATACGCGCTCGCAATACCCCGCCAAGATCCGGGGTCTGCGCTCCCACCCACTCACCCACAAAAGCAACAGGGACGGCATCGGGGAAGCGCTGGGTGGCGCCGCGATCCAATCCCTCGGGTACGCTGCTGACCGGATCGGCTAGAGTGCGCGCGGGGAGGCTCGGGTTGTGGGCTATGGAGATGCTTTTGGGGGCCGGAATAGAAGACGTGGGGGCCGTCCGTCGTGTGAGGTCGCTTGGAGAGGGGGCGAGTATGCGTGGGGGTGGACAGGTCTGGGGCATGGGCAGGGGGTTGCACGGATCGGGATGCGAGACGAATTGTGCATGCACATATGCAGATGCAGAAGTGAAGACAGGACGCCTAACTCTCCAAGCTGTACAACTCGCTCTTCCTTGGAGTTGGTGCATGCTGCTGCATATGCTTTTTTCTTCACCGGTTCACGGGCAAGCGAACTACCCGTGATTCTGCTTCCTTTCTTTCTTCCTTGTCCAGACCAGCGCTGCATCCAACAAGGTTTCGAATTCCGGGGCGGTGGGGGATGGCTGCAGCGGGACGGGACGGGATCTCGAGACTTTGATTAGGGGGGCTAACGCTTCCTGGCCACCGGATCTTGTCACATGGGAAAAGCAAGCATGGAACCGGAATCTGTCCGTTGCAGGCGAGACGGGGGGGTTGCGTCGAGTGCTACGCGACGTTTCCTCTAAAGAGGGGAGGAGGTCCTGAGCTGATACATGGGTCTCGAGAGAAGCATGCTGTGGGACTCGAAAACGTGTGTTGAAAGGGCTATTAGTGGACATGGGAATCGGGAGTGTGGGAGTGGCAGGGCGTTGGTATGTCGTAACTGGATGCAAGAAGGTAACGGCTTCCCTGCTTTTTGCCAGCCGCTACGTGGGTTTCCTCTGAGCCACACCACCGTCACACCATCCCGTCCTTCTGTTTCGGCGTATGAGGTAGCTTGGCGCCAACTCCTCATTCTCCATTCCTCTTATGGCTCCATATCCATCGAAGCACGCACACTGATTGAAGTCTTCCATTAGCTATGTGAGATGTCGATCACCAGCCGGCCCTAGTGACGTCTGCAGTCTCACTCACCGGAATCTCTCCGGGCGCATCCATGATCCATCGTATTTCCACAATCTGTTCATCAAACAACACTAGAAGTCAAAAAGCAATTATGTGTGGAAGTGTTGAGATGAGCCCAACGCCCCCAGGCGGTGAGGTCCGATTTCCGGGAATCTGGAGAGATTGCTGATTGATGGAGCTGTGGTTTCTTTTTTTGTGTGGGCGCGTGCTGGATAGGCTGGGCTGTGGCGGAGGGCGAGTGTGGGGATTTGGCAATGGTGGTGGGAGATGCGGAGTGGTCCCCGTAGCCCCGGGGGTTACGGCGATGGTTGTTTGAGTGGAAGAGATGTTCACGTGACGTCCATTTGAGGGATGTGGTATGTATTGGAATGAGCGAGAGTTGATGTCTAACTAGACCATTATGATTATCAAAATAATGCAATACAGCAGTGTCTTCTTCTCCTGCGCCGCCAAGAACGTCACTTCGAAAAGGCTTTCAGGTAACAGGTGTGACGGGATGTGGAAAACAGATGAGATGGATGGACTGATTTGAAGGCACCTACAATTATATTTACAATCGACTCGAAATCGCACGGACTGGCTCCACTTTATACATCTCACAGCATTGAAATCAGCCCAATTCTCTTAGACCGATCTAAAGGCACCGACAATAGTATGCCAAAATCAACTTCAAATCGCACGGACTGGCTCCACTTTATACATCTCACGGCATTGAGATCAGCCTAATTCCTATGGTCTGATTTTGGGTCTCGGTCGATAACGTGCTGAAGATAGTCTAACTTGACGGCTTCGGCAAAGGTGTGCTGAAATCGAGTCTACTTCGCGCGGACTCGCTCCCGTTCATATATCTCACGCCGTCGGAATCTAGCTTTTTCTTGCGACCCAAATAAGAGAGGATGTTAATACCATTCCCAAATCGAGCTCAAATCGGACGGACTGGCTCCCCTTAATACCATAGCTAGATTTATGCGAGAGTTACTCCCTGGTTCCTGGTGTATGTTCGCATAGTGAGGGTGATGTACAGATAACCGATACAATCTATCAACGACCTGCGAAAGGTAACATATACACGACAGTAGCTGTGAAGCAGCACAGCGATAAGAAACTCATGACGTCATACATCGTCAAAATCTGATAACATGTGAGAATGGCGTCACGGGAAAGACATCTCAGATGCCCAGGTACATGACGAGCTGATCTCCAGACCTCTACGCAACAGCTTTTGCTTTTATATAAGAACGAGACCACAAGCGAAGGCATTCCCCTGCAGCAACACGAAACCCTACTCCCACTCACAAACCCCGCTATGATCAGTCTCAAGGAACCATCCAACGAGACCTCGCCCACCCCCAAGAAACACCTCGACGACAGCACCACCTACGCGACCTCCCTCCCCACCGTCCCCATCACCCTCAAACGCCCCCCCTACATCCCCACCCCGCACAGCAGCGCCCTCACCAACGCCGGCGTCGCGCGCGCCAACATCGCCGCCTCCGCCGAATCCCCCAATGGCACAACCACGAACAACTGGGCCGGGCGCCACGCGCACCAAACCGTGCTGCAGCAGCACTGCGCCTTCTTCGACCGCGACGGCGACGGCGTCATCTGGCCGCGCGACACCTGGCACAGCTTCCGCGAGCTCGGCTTCAGCTGGCCGATCGCGCTGTTCGGGGCGTACATCATCCACGCCGCGCTGTCGTACCCGACGCAGAGCTCGCTGCTGCCGGACCCGTGCTTCCGCATCTGGGTGGATGGGGTGCACAGGGATAAGCATGGGAGTGGGAGCATGAGCTATGACGCTGAGGGGCGGTTCCGGCCGCAGCAGTTTGAGGATTTCTTTGCGAAGTATGATAAGGAGGGGAAGGGGGGCTTGACGAAGGGGGATGTGGCGACGGCGTTGAGGGGGCAGGCGCTGGCGTTTGATGTGTTTGGGGGGACGGCGGCGGCGTTGGAGTGTGAGTCTCGCGGTCTTCGTTTTTTTTCTTTTTTCTTTTTTTTTCCTGAAGTGGGGTTGGGATGGTTGCTGACGGGTGCTCTGTGGTGCGATAGGGACTGCGACGTACCTCTTGCTGTGGCCGGACGATGGGGTTATGAAGAAGGATGATGTGAGGCGGATTTTCGATGGGAGTATTTTTTATCAGAAGGCGGAGGAGTATCGGGGGAAGAAGCTGAAGGGGGGCAGCAAAGGTGTGTAGATCCAGTGACTTGGACCTGTTAGATCAACATGGCTAGACATTGCTGCTAGTTGCAGCATAGCAGTTGCAGTCTCGCGTGAAGACTATATGCTGTAGTGATGGTGTTCGAGTCTTAGTCTGATTCCTGGTCTTTAGGATTTAATATCTAGTTAATCTTTGGCCAATTCTTTGAAGAACCCTAGATAGTCGAAGAGCCCTAGAGTGTCGAAGACGTGGACAAAACCATCTTCAAACTTGGTCGAATTTGCGTGTGGAGTGTTAATAAAATAGGGTTGTGGTTATTTCGAGGAAGGATCATGAGCAAAACATACTACCGTGACTTCGGTTGGCATGCCGTTTACGTGTAGTTTACACAGATCAAAGGCAAGGTGACACCAACAAGCGAGGTAGATCCTATCATCGCAGGATATACTATGATCCCACAGTTACCCTCAATACATCTGGGTACCGAGCATCAAGCCGGCTAAAAATCCATTTACCCTAATATCCCCTCCCCGGCTTTATTGAGTGATCTACAGCGGAATTGAGATTCACGGTCTCCGGAATCCAGGCGCCTGGTTGCGCGACTATGCGTGCGGAGCCGGTGTTTGAGCTTAATGAAAAGGCGGGGGCAAGCGCTGATTTACGCAGATGCGCCCGGGTTCTTTGAGGCAGACTACGTTGATCGATTGAGACGTGGTGGAAGATGATTTCCTTGACATGTGACAGAGAAGGCGGAACGGAGAGATAGGAATCGATGGGAGGATTTCGTATGGATGAATGAAAAATTTGAGATTGATGGCTTCTGCTGACCCACCGGGCTGTGGCTCTTACAAAGAAAGGGGGGACGGAGAGTGAAGCGGAGAGACGTTGTTGGCTCGAGAGAGTCAGCCACAATAAAAGACAGTCCGAGGTTGTGTATCGAGCATGATCGACAACCGAGACTTCCGCTGGAGACTGTTGATGCTCTTATCTCTGTTGATGCTGTTGAAAGGGTATGTAGAGTATGTCGCGAGAAATCTGCAATATGTCATCTGTCCTTGATCTGTCATCTAGCACCGCATCAGGACAAAGACGTTGCAGATTGTGGGGAACGTTAAGGTTTGACGTGGGGTCTCCACACTCTTCCACCACACCATCACTGAGATGCTGCACCCCACAAAGCTACTAATGATTCCACCCTTGCGAGCTTGGCTGAGCAATCTTGACTGAGATCGCGTCAGAGTGAATGATCGAGACGCCCAAACAAAGCTTGGCCGGAAGCGTCTGGCGTAGATGTAGTCTTTCTCCGGGAATAATTTATCCACCAGCCGTCAACCGCGTATCTTCGCCATGGGAAGTAGCGGTGAGCTTATCGTGGTGGTGAGATCTAGCATCATGAACAAAGATAGAAATAGGAGCAGCCTTCGGGAACTACCGGTAATTCTGAGCGAGATGGTGGGACCGTCTTACCCAACGTCTTGCGCTGTATGGAGGAGAGACGCATAGAGTACGCGGAACTGCTTTTTCGTGGCCACACTAGCAGCGAGACGGGGCGGCCGTTATGCAACGGATCAAGAAAACTAGGGGAATCGACTCGGCCTTCGACCTCCGCGAATCCTTTGAGTAGGTAGTGTTACATTCCTGTTTCTGATTCATGTCGCCCGATACATGTTTTCCGAACAGAATAGCCGAGAGGGATCGATAGCGAGACGAGACAGAAATAAAGAAAAGAAACCTGGTTTCTAGCACGCACCAACAACAGCACTCCTTCCCTTTCCGATGCCAGGTTCCGAGACTGGATAGGTGAATCCATGATAGGGGCGGGAGTAGAGGCCACCATGACCGCCCCAACTCCGCTCGGTCGACTTTCCGCGTCCACAGCCTGGCAATGGCATCACATCCGCTCCGCGCCAGTGCCAGTCCGTACCACACAAGGGCAGATAAAGCCAAGCTTGCGCCGTCAAGCAAGCAGGCAGCCCAGCACCCGTCCCATCCAGATGCAGGGGCGATCACTGCATTTCCGTCTGCAGCAAGACCGCCCGCGCCGCGCGTGTGGGTAGCAACAAAAGTGTGGAGATATCTGGGGTACTCTCCCGGCCCTTGCCCCACACTTTGGCCGCAACGGGAAGTTACCCCAGCAGGCAAGGAATTCCGGCGCGCCTCAGACAGAGATAAGCTCGCGGGAAAGACCTTCCATGCGATCCACAGGAAGCCGACTACGCAGGGCCCTATCCCGTCCTATAGCGCGACACGGCTGGTGGGCTGAAGCGTGCGCTCGCCGAGTGCGGAAGGTCGTACTGCTGGTTTCTGACCCTACAGCCGTCCTTCTCACGAGAGCGAGCCTTGACTCTGGGGTGTGTGCGGAGAGGGTGGGGAGGTGCTTAATAAAGGCGGTGGGCGGGAGTTGAGTCGAGTGGTGCGAAAGGGCCCAGAACGCTTTGCGGAGGTTGCACGGCGTGACTGTGCAGTTGCCCGGGTAGCTGCAGCGGCCGGGAGAAGGGCGGATCAGTCGAATCGGGGCGTATAGGGGGCCATCATGGTGTTGCGGTGTGGCACGTACGATGTTCTCATGATGCAAATTTGCTGTGGGGGACACTGGGGAGAACCGCATTTGCCGCCCAGGGTCTAGAGGGCCCCGATGAGGCGCTGCTATTCATCCCCATCGTGCATCGCATCACTTGGCACCAAATCACGTCACTGCATTCGCTCTCGTAATTGCCAGGTGTGCCAGAATGCAGCCTATTATTATTGCGTTTTTGATTACCGCGTGAGCTGAGCTGAGCTGAGCTCTCTAACAGAGCCAAACAGGGCCTCCATTCATGAGTGAGCCAACTGTGGAACAGACCCACTGAGCCAACAGGGTATCCAGCTCGTGAGCTAAGCGTCCCAACGAAACGAAATTGGGGGAGGGGCGGAGTAGGTGTGGAGTAGGAGAAGGAGAAAAGGTGTGTCTATGTAATACAGTTTGCGAATCACAGCGTGACCGCGGGGTATGTCGACTGAAATAGAATGAAGCAATCTCTATAGCGCAATCCGAAGACAAAGGAAATTCGTGAATGTCTGACATTAGGGTGAAGTGAGGAAAAACCGAGCCCTCACGGACCGACACCGTGAGGCTGTGGGGGAAATATTGCTTTCCTTCCGTCTATAATCCCAAACCCGTCAACGCACGCTACGCTTGAATACAGCAATCCGAAAAACCACGTCTCTTGAACTCTAGATGCAGCGCCAGACTAGAAACGATCCATGAGGTCGTTGCCCGCTAACGAGCCGGTCGCGGAGGAATTTCCGGAGGAGAAGCCACTCCCGCCATTCAGGAGGTCCTGGACTGCAACTTTGGGTGCTGCTGGAACAGGTAACTTGCGCTGCGCGCCGTCAGAGCGTCCAATGATGTCGCCGATCCTGAGTCCGGACGACTGCGTGGGAACGTACGGCTGCTCGCTCGCGGTCGAGGGTTCCATGGGTGCGAGCGCTGGGGTGTGTTGAAGGGACAGGTGTCGGATGTGAGGGAGCTGCACGTCAGTGAATCCGTGCGGCCTGAGACGTGGCGAGTGCGCTGGCGTTGCCAGCGGAGTGTGGTCCGGGGTTGGAGAGCATGAGTCATGCGAGAACGTCGGCGACGGCGGAGCAGTGGACATGGGAGATCCAGGTCTCGACTTCTTCGTCATGCGATGCGCATACTGGTCGTCGTCCTCGTGCGAGTGCGATCTCGACATTGGCTGCGAGTAGGCATACGCCGAAAGACTGGGCAAGCGTCCGCTGTTGTGGTGGCTGTACGGGTGGTGCAGATGCTGGTGCTGGCCGCTGTGATAATGGCGGTTCGCGAGCGGGTTGTGCTGCATTGTCTGCGTCTGAAGGCGCTGGCCCTCGAGCCGCGACGCCGCATCTGCCAGCAGGTCGATGCGCGCCAGACCGTTGGGACTGCTGCCGTTGCTGCTGCCAGTGCGGTACGACGCCAGGTCGGACGGAAAGTTGCTGGAGTAGTTGGAGAAGGACTGCGGCGGCGAGACGTTGGGCGAGCCGAGGTTGGAGCTGGGAGCCGAGCGGGAGATCGGTTTCGAGGGCGGTGGCATCATGTGCGCCATCGACGATCCCTCGAGCACGCCGCCGCTGACGGCCGCCGCGGCTGCAGCCGCAGCTGCACTATGCTTGTTTCCTCGGCGCGAGTTGGGGTTGTTGTGAATGCGCGAGTGCCTCGTGAGCTCGTCCGACCGACTGAAGCGCTTCGAGCAGCCCGGGAACGAGCAGGCGTGCGGCTTCTCGCCCGTGTGCGTGCGGATGTGGCGTGTCTGGTGCTCGAGGCGGTGGAAGGCCTTGTCACAGAGGGGGCATTTGTACGGGCGCGGGAGGTCCTGGCGCATGTCGTCCTGGGTGGGGGCGTTCTGGAGCAGCGAGCCCATGAGGCTCACTGTGGCAGCGGCCATGCCGCTCTGGTGTGCAGGCGTCGAGGCACCGGAGACGGGCGGACTGGCGCTCTGTGGGCTGATGCTAGGGCGCTGGAGGCCCTGCTGGATTTGCTGCTGTTGTTGGTGTTGCTGGAGTTGCTGCTGCTGGAGCTCGGAGGGCGTCTCTGGGTTCAGCAGATTTTGGAAACCCGCCGACGATGATGAGGATTGCATGTGATCGGCCACGCGGTGCAGGCGGTGAGGCGGACGTGGTGGTGGAGGGGCAGCGGTGGCGGGTTGGGGGTCGTAGGCGAGCAAAAGTCGGAGGGATGAGGGGGGGGGTGCAAAATCTTTATATACGGCAGGCCGGGCTAAGGGCGAGAAGGGCAGAAACGTGGGGAATGTGAGCCGAAACAGAGGAGCCCCAGGACCAAGCTTTGTCTCGAGGATCCGCCGGAAAAAGGAGGGCGCCAAGCCCGAACAGGAGACACAGGCTGGATCTTTTCTTTTGCCCTGGTGGGTGGGGCGGAGGGCGAGATACGGGGCAGACGGGGCAGACGAGAGCAGGCGTCGAAGGCGTGCTTCAGCGTCCCGACGTGGTCCCTGTGGGGGGGAAAGGGAGCCGCCCTGTGTGCCTGCGCCTCTCCGGCTGAAAGCAGCAGGCCAGCGAGTGGCGGGGCGCAGTGACCGGCAGGGCTGTCGGCGCCTCCAGGTCTGGCGCTGCGTGGGCGGAATGTGAGCCCGCGATGCGACTGTGCGGGCGGAGACGACGGGGATCTGATACTGCGAGGCGTGGATGTGGACAGCGCCTGGCGTGACGGCAGCGCCGAAAGAGTCAGCGTCAGCGAGTTTTGCCGTGCAAAAAGACTCTGCAATCTGCAAGACTCTGCCGCTGCGAGATATCGCCGGTGTCGGTCGATGGGCTCAACGTGTCGTGGTCGAGTGCCTCCTATCTCTCGGCGGAACTTGAGCCCCAAAACTTTCCAGTATTTGTGGAGAAGGGCCCGGGAAGCGCCCACGGTAAAGCCGACGTAAGACGTCGCTGGCTCCAGCTGACAGAAACACCCGCCGGCCGTCCGCTGTCCGCTGTGTTCGTCGGCTGCTGCGCGAAGCCGTGGGCTGCGAGCCGAGTGAGAGTAGCCGTGGCTGAAGTCGGGACTTGCGTTACACTGTTTGGGCACCCCAGCAGGCGGCGTCGGTGAAGGAGATGCTGCTTTCGGTTGCCTTGCGACGTGTCTGGACTCTGCCTGCCGACGCGGTACTTGTACTGTCTAGGCAGGACGTGCTGGAGTCGTGGCGGCGTGGGAGCTTATCGTGACTGCGTCAAGAGGGCGGGTCACGAGAGGCTGCTCGGTGAGTGGTGGTGTGGAATGGATGGGGTGTCTGAGTGAGGCTGCGTCAGGTGGCAGTGTTTGTATGTAGGCAGTAGATAAGGGGACTGTGAGGCAAGGAGTTCAGTAGGATGCAGGCAAGGCAGCAGGACCGATCTCGACAGAGGCGGGCAAGAGCGATGCAAATCCGGGGTCACAATAGATGGTGTTTGCCGTCTCTCCGTCGCGGAGATGGGGGCGTGGAGGTGATATATCGCTCTACCACCACCGCCGCTCCATCAGGTCACTTTTCACAATTCCTCGCCCTGCCGCATGTGCGCGCGCGGTTTCAGACCCGGGCTCCATTGGCCAAGCGACAGGTGAGACGGACGGTGACACGATGACTGAGCGGTCGAAGCAGACAGGTCGCAAGCAGAGCAATCACAAGGATCGATGACCCATTCACTCGCAGCACCCCATCCCGCACCCCTCACTGGAAGCCCCCCGAGCCCTCCCTGCCGCCTCCGAGTCCAGCAGCCAGGCAGCGGGCCCCCGTGGGCAAGGACAGGCCTCCGCCGTCACTCTGCACCCAGTCGCCAATCTCCAGAAGCGGCTGTATGGGCAATGTGGCATCAGCCCTCGATCTTCGTCACCTCCTCCTGTGCACGCTGTCCCCGGCCCCAGGCCTCCTCCCTGTCTGGATCGCACATGTCAAGATTATGGGGATGACGAGGCGTGCAGCATCGCGGCCAATAGCCACGGCATACCGGAACGCTGGGCCCTTTATCCAGTGGCTGCGTCGAGATGTGGACGTGCCACCGCAGCAGCATGGCTGACGGGAAGAAGGGAGTGGGGGTCACCCTTCTGGGGCCGAGAGAACAAATCTGGATTCTGGGGTAAAGCCGTCCGCAGGCCTCGTGTCGGGGTTTGACGCTTGCGGCGTGACAGCGCCGACTCCAGACTTTCCGTGGCGCCTAACCCACCTCTGCTGATCTATCGGGACACATTAAAGGAGCAAGGAGATTGTGGAGAGGGGGAGTCGGTGTGGAGAAGGCGTGTTGGACAAGGAGGGCATTGAAAGACAGGGCGTCCAGCAGCTCGAACAAGTACGGAGCTCGCCCATCCACCTCAGGCAGAATCCTCATCTCCGCCACAGCGCAGGTGGATCACGACATGTGTACAAAAAGTGACATCTGGGGCAGCAGGTTGTAGGCGATGTCCGGCGAAACAGCACCGATCTCCCCAGGCGTGCCAGATTCCAGTGTCCCCGGCAGATCCGTCTCCAGACTCCCAGGCGAGGCGTCGTTCCCCAGCCGCGACCTTGTCGTCAAACCAAACCTCCCTCAGCATCAGTGATCACCCATCGGTGGGGGTGCACCCCCCATGCGTCTGGCTTCAGCGAGCACGGTTTAACGAGCCGACTGCCCCGGTATGGGCGGAAATAGTAGCAGTAGCGGTTCCACGGCATCCGGGGTGTCGTCTGGACGCACAGTGGAAGCATCAAAAAGGGGATGCATATGATATGTATTCTTATCTTGGCGGCCGCCGTCTCAAAGCAACGCGACTCGCGATCGCGATGCGATGCAGTCCTGCAGTCCTGCAGCCAGCCAGACCCTGATGATGCATCGCATCTTCCGCACATGCTTCTGCCAAGCCGTCGTCAAAACGTCGTCATGGACAGAACGACGTTGACATGTGCAAGTCTGGGGTTCAATTTTCATGCCACCGGGGCTTCTTTTTCGGGGGAAAAACTTTCCCTGTCAGCGTCCGCAGATGCGACAGTACAGCATCTCTTCACGTCCGATGAACTAGCGCGGAAACTGAGTCGACCCCTGTAAACCTCCTTTTCTGGGCTAATAGTGAGCTGGCTTGAAGAATCATTGGCTAGGCAGCTGTCAATCCTCCCTAAGGGCGTCCGGAATCGCTACCTTATACGGTAAGTTTGTGGCTTGATTTTAGCGCTCGTTCACCGGACGTAAAGACATGCTGTAGAGGTTAGCTGGGCAGGTTCGTCTAGTTTGAGAGTGCTAGTACCTTCTGCTTCCAGGCGCGAAGGCGAATTGCTCCGTTATCACGGAAATTTGCGATGGCGGAGCGTGGAGGCCCAGATGTCGCGCACGTGGGTCGGGAATATCCGGAATAGAAGCTCGAGTAAGCCAACGGGCGCCCAATCCGTGGCCATGAATCTCAAAAGGCCCCTCCAAACTCCACTGAATCCCCCGGAATCGCCGTTTCGAGCATCCCGACGCCTGTTAGACAGCTGCAAGGTACCGCGCTGATAAAACAACTCGTGCCCCTCGCTGCCCAGCGACCAGCCCGTCATCTCCCCAGCTGTGGAGCTGCGAGTCAACTAGCCCGACCCTTCGGCGTCCTCCACGTCCAGCCAGCGGACGGCAAACCCTCCGCCGAGTCTGCTCCGAATTGATATCGGCTTCCGCTTACCGATGATGCCCCGGCCAAGTGCCGGCCACTTGTCCGGCCCCAGGTTTCTGGAGTTGTGCCGAGTTAGCATCCTAAAGTCCCTTTCACCCATGCCGCCGCCTTCGAATCACGCCGCGATCCTCGACGCCGTTTGTCGGCGGCGAGCAGCAGTGGCAGTCGATCCGCAATCAAGCTTCCATCCCCCGCCCCCATGCCCTTGACCCGATGGCCAACCCCTCTGGAGATCTCCCTTCGTGCAGCGTCCGGGGTCAGCTTCGCACGCGATTGGCTGACCCCGACAATTCGACTTCAGCCTCCTGCATTTCTGACGATATGCAGGATGTATATGCGAGAAACCCTGATATCATCATCCGGACGGCGTGATGTTGGCCCCCTCAAGTCGTCGACGTCCCCGGATTCTTGGCATTCATCGGAAGTCGGAAGTCGTCTACCCCACATCACGCGATGGTGATGAGACCTCTACATAATAGAGGACGTGGAGGCTCCACTTTGTCGACTTTCTCGGGAATTTGATGCTGCGCAACTTCGATCACATTCCAAAGGCAAGAATATCTGGTGATATGTCTCTCTAGGCGGGCTTACGGCATTTCTCGCGGCTCTCACGGCATTTTCGCCGAGTGTTCCGGAACTCTTCAACAAGTTCAACAAGCTACGAGCAGCTTGCAGTCAGATTGGCCAAACCCGGTGGGCTGATAGATCGTCTGCCGAATGTGATGAAACGGGATACTGTACAGTAGCAACGCACATCGACTTTCGCGGCAATCATCTTCCACACGATTCAATTTTGGATGATCCCCTAGTTGATCACGTTCGGCTTCGAATCAGATGTGGAGTACCCCAGGATTTCAGCCGTTCTCCACAGCGCCGCTTCAACGCCGAAGTCCTTCGAGTCAGATTAAACCGTGGTCTAGACATCGCTATCACCCCTGAACACCCGTGACGGTAAAACAATACCCGCTGCTGGGCAAAAGCAGGTAGTCCGACCTCAGGCCTCAGGCCCCAGGCCGATCTATCTTAACACCGCGTGGTGATCTTGATTTCGGCGACTCTTGCATGATTCACAACTTGCCCAGATTATCGCGTTGGTTTCTATAGTGTTGTAAGTTTTCAAGAATGGAAGGTATGTAGGTCTCCATTCCTTTGATTTGCATTCGGCAAATGTCGCCATTCACAATAGTCTTGCGTTTCTTCGTCTTCCATCTGCTGCGATGCTGCGTCTCCACGTGCTTGCTGAATATGCCATGTCTATATGAATGGAACTACTCTCCACGTTTTTATACATGCATATCTCAAAAATCCCCGGATAGCCAAGATATCTAAGATGCTAAGAATCCGTCCATGTTATGAAAGTCTCGACACCCTTGAAGCAAATTGCCTGCGTTGTAGTAAATGTAAGCTGTATCTGCTCCGATTCTCCTTGGCCAAAACTCTTCAAATTTGCTGCCTGGTAAGAACTTCATGACTAGATGGTGGGCAACTTTACTTCACTTTGCCATGCTAACACCAACGCTCCAATTAATGGCGTCAAGCAGTTTTTATGCGTCGTTCGCACAAGAACTCTACTGGACCGCCCTTGAATGTTGCCGCGAGCGCGGAATGCGGTCACGTTCGATGCTCAGATTTGCGCTGTCACGAATTCTATATCTCTTAAGAGTATTAGGAGAACCGGGATGAGCGCATTCAAGATGTGGCAGCGGGACCGATTTGCAGTGTCTAGGAGTATACATAGTCCAGGTTCAAATCTAGGTACAAAGGTAAGTTACTGAGAACCCCAAGAGATGGAAGCGTGATTGAAAACCATCACACCAAATTGCGAAGCCGAGGAATGAAGATGTCCTCCCATGTTTCAGAGAAAAGCACTGCGACACCCCTGACGTCACAGTCAACTTTGCATCAATGTAGAAGGCCTTTGTTTTAATCTGTAGCGTGCGAGTTATAAGAGGTGGAGGTGCCAGGCAGAGACGCGCTTGTTTGCTGTCGTTGGCGATGGAGAGGTGTTCGTGTAACACATAAGCTGGTGCCGCGTCAATTAATTTGTTGAGTGTTCAGGTAGGACGGGGGAGTCGGTGTGGAACCAGCTTTGTGGGATTATGGACAGGACATGGTGTTCAAAATTGGCGAAAACTAATGTCGTGAGGGGTGTATTCGGCACACAGTATATCCAATGGGACGGGGGCTTGGACGATAGCGGTATTGGCGAGGAGGTCTATGGTAAGAGAGTCATCTTCCTAGGGTCTGAAACGTTGCAAGATGGGGGCTGTGTTGGTGGAAGCATTGTCGGAGAGCTTGGAGCTTAGGTGTTAAGCCTTGGAGGCGAGTAAACCCGTCCAGTAGGTTCTCATGCTGGAATTATAGAAGATGTATGTACTAATTCTTAAACTTTTGGGTGCCGACAAAGTTCTCTTTTCTTCAGAGACTCGTCGTTGATATAGAGCTGAGGGTATTGCTAACAAGACACGTGATAATCACGTGAGAAGGTAAAATAGATGGGTAAGAAGGATATCATTCATATCTGCCGGCTAAGTCTATCCCCTCTTGAAGGGGAATTGGCTGAATTTAGATTGGAACTTCAACTAGAGTAAGTAGACTGTGTCGCCCCTCCGAAATCCTAAGTAGGGGAAATCGGGTAGGCAAACGGAGGTAAGTTGATGCAATTGTGCCGAATGAACAATGTCCAAAAACAAAACAAGATTAGATCTACTCTGATTTAGTTACAGGTCATCGAGCCGCTTACTAGTATAATGCTCTGCAAATCCCCCACTCCTCTTTCGCTATAGCTACTTCATCTCTCTCTCATTTTTACCATAGGGATGATATGCTGGGCCGCGATCCTATATTCTCGATGTTCATGTGGGTACTAGAACTGCGCTAACTACTCAACGTAGGCCCTTAATCACTTCCCCAATGCTTTTGCGGATGCCCCCATGTATAAATGCATACATCCGATGAGCCTAGCACCATAGTCGTTGAGGTCCAGCCTAATCACAGCACTGCAAACCTTTATCTGCTCTAAAGTTGCAAGAGCACAATTTATGAAAGAGGGGGATGTAGAGACATGTAAGGTAAAGGTATAGCTTTAGTGAGAGCCCTGGCGATTGGTATTCAGGAAACAACAGCTCGTTCCCACAGTACGTTGGTGCGGTGGACTGGGAAAAGGAAAATTGTCTTGAGGTCGCCAGGCACATACATCACCATTCAACGCCATCGACTCCTGAATCTCTTTAGGGCTTATGACCGGCGTCCCCGGTGGTGGTGTCGTAGAGTTAGACGAGCACTTGAACTATGGTATGGTGAATTGAGACAGCCTAAAAGTCTGTGGACGCCTGGTTCCTGTGCAGAATAGTTGGAAGCACTGTGCCGGTGGAATCATCGAGAAGGCATTTTCCATTCACTCCTTCGATCCTCGCGACATTCCTTCTGCGCGCTCCTCGAGTATTTAAACCCCTCCCCCCGAGTTACTCTCCTCAACCACCACCAAGCCAGAAGCTGCAATCCACCACACTTCAAAGCCTACTACATCTCACAGTCGTTACAGCCAGACATTATGTCCGCCAAAGAGCAGCGTAGGGCATTGCGGGCAAAGCGTGACCTTCTTGGCCCCAACTATAAGAAGCAAAGCCTCAAGCGCGGACGATCTACCACCAAGAAGCTGAATGCAGCGAGGCCTTCCACCAACGACGGTCGTACCATTATTGATCCCCGTTCCCATTTCGAAGACGACCCGCCAGTCAACACTGGTCGCCGCCGAGCCCGTAGCGCATCGCGACTACGTGAGATCTGTGAGAAAGCCGATGGACTGGATAAGCGCCGTAAGATCGAGGAAGTGAGCGAGGAGACGCTGGCCGAGATAGACGCAGCCAGAGCCAAGAAGTTCAGGAAGGCTCCACGTGCTCGTAAAATCAATCGGCCTTCCATATTCCTTGCCAGGCCCAGGGCTCCAGATAGAGTCCTGAGCGATAACGGCGTCCCAGACTGTGACGTGCCCCGCCGCCTGGAGGAGAAAGATATGGAAGGCTACCCCACCGTCGTCTACCACGAGGACATGTGGATGGAGCTTCGCTGCTCTGCCTGTGATGGCAACGCAATCAAGCCCATGACGGGTATGCCTAACGAGGAGGCGGATTGGGTGAAGGGTGTCGCGGGCTTCCATCGCCACCTACACAATGCCCATGGCAGCGACATCCACAAGAGCCAGGTGGCTTCTGCGTGCAAGGTACGCGAGTTCACCGCCGAGGAGGTCCGCAAGATGAGGGTTCGTGCGGCGGACGCGCCCAAGATCGACCAGAAGTGGTGCTTGGAATCAAAGCGTTGATCAAGGACCCTTCCAGCAAGGGCAAGTGAGACGGCCTTGGATGTGCTGCAGACGGAGTGAGGGCTGGGCAAGGCGGCATGCCATAGCTATGGGCGTGTACATGGCAAAAGCTATGGTAGCTAGTATTGTGGCTTCTAAGAGGGTAAGTGTTGACGGAAGGGGGGTTTTGGTCTTTCGTACCGATTAGAGCGTCGGCGAGTTTCCTGAACCGTTCCGAAAATTGGCCGTAGACTACCCGCAGAAGAGCTAAATCATACACCAGTAAACGGTGTCATATTTACAAAAGACTGGTATATTTTCCTGCACACTGTGAAGAAGTCGTAGCGTCGTGGCCCATACAACCGGTAATGAATCTAGGATTTTACACCCGGGTTCTTGCACCTGCGAGACGAATTACGTAGGAATGCGTATTGGGGCTGTCGAAGACCCCTGGGGGTGGGAGGATTGTAAGGAATGAAAGTGAAGCTTGAGATCATATTCTAGATTTCTAAGTACGCACCAAGTATAACCGTATTTGAGTTCTGGCTCCATGCTAAATCGCAGCATGAAGGGGTATGCTTCCGCGAAATAGATAGCTAGCTAAGATACCTCAATAGTCAACAGCGTGGAGACTTGACGAGTAAGAATGCAAGGCGGTTGCATCGAAATTTAGACGCTCTACTTACAGTGCGCATATTGTCTCTAGGGGTTCTCACTACATGAACTCTACTATGTTATGTGAGAGTCGGTGTCCAAGTCGGTTACTAGGAGGGAACAGTAATGATGTGTGGGCCTGACATCGGGATTGTGGCTTGTAGCTTCTACATTCACCATTCCTTCAATGTTTATGTAGCCACCGGATCTCTTTGATGCTAATGTCAAGCTCCATTCGGACTTTTCCTGACCACACTCTATCACTACACCACCCAAACCTGCTCCCGATCTACCACATCGAACTGGCACACCCACAACACTATGTCGGCCAGCGAAGCTCTGATGAATGGCTGGGAAAAATTGTCCAACCGGCCTGACGGCAAAGTTCTCACCACCGAGGCTAAGCTTGAGGAGTTAGCAAAACGAAAGGCCGCTATTCTGAAGAACTTGGAGTCCCAAGAGCTTGTAGGTCCTCTTCTCAGCTACGACATTCCAACGTTCGATGACTTACAAGAGAGAAGCTAGTCCAACTAGACAAGAGGGATGTAGAGTTACTTGAGCAGATGGAGGGGATTCTGAAGAGGGAAGCGAAAATCCACAAGGAGATTGCAGCGATCAATGCAGAGAAGCGAGTATGTACACTCGATTGAACAATGCCTGCGTCTGTTCAATGCTCTGCGATACATTCATGTCCAGGCTAATGCCTTTCCAGGGATTGCGAACCGCGATGGCTGCCCGCGAATTCGATCGACTCACCCTCCTCCATGCACCCCCCACCCAGGGAGAAGTGTCCCAGTCCAACGACCTCGGACAAGGAAAGCCTGGTTCGACGAATTGAACTAACTCCCGAGCGGTCCTGATAGCTCTTAGCTAGGTACTTGCTCGATGGTGGAAGGCTGATATCGGAAGAGAGGATGGCCGAGTTCCTAGTTTCGAGTTCACAAAGGGGAAGGTCATTGCAATCCAACTCAGGGTCCCGATTAAGAAGATGAACCAAGGAGTCATATAGAAGTTTCCTCGTGCTCAACTCAGGGACTATTATTATGCTAAGGCAAAGTCATCTTCGCTTGTAGAATCTGAGGTGACCAAATGCTACAGCGAATGGTGAAGATATGTGCGAAGCCGACTGCGTAAACCTCTTATTTTAGCTAGAGTACTCTAATCTGCCCATATATTACGCAGCGTATAGTACGTTCCCAACACCGCCCTACTTACAGTCCTAGGCCACAAGTCTGGGCACATGGACTCGGCTCCAATTTGCCCACTCAGCACCACTGCTGGGGGCAGCCTGACTGCTGAGCAGGCAACTAGTCATAGAGGCAGTCTAATCTGCACTGCGTGAAGCTTGACATCGCTCTTGAGTATTTGCAATCCTGTGGAGTACCCCAAGCAGTGGCGTACCATTGTGCCCAGGCTTGTGGCCCATCACTGTACAAGCGCCATAGAGCATTGGAAAAATTTCTGGTGTAGAACCAAGCAACCACGAACTCTAATCTGCCTCGCTGCTGGGAAAAACGCCTAGACACCACCGCGACTCGTTTGATCGTTATCTACTGCCCGTAGACATAGCCGAGCGGAGGTATGGCGTTGACGAGGTGTCTTAGGGACAGTTCTTCTAATGATTTCTATGCCGAGCCGTCAGGACATCTGAAATAAACCAGTAATGACATCTCTACCCCGCTTGTGAACAGTGCTATGCAGCAGGCTGTATATAGCCGCCGGAAATGGAAAGAGATTCCTCTCATACTCGCACATATCAGCCTTACCCCACTTGTGAAGAGTGTCACCTGGACATACGCAGGCATACAGTGGGTTCAATATTAAGCCTATAAAGCTAGGTAGGTGAGCTAACTAGTTTACAGCTTCACGCTCATCAGTTGCTCCCACTCGGCAAGAACTTGAACTCCAGCAGCCTCAAATACTGTTTCATCGTTGTATCGCTCCGTTTCCAACACCATGGCGAAGAAATGCCGCGTCACCAATTGTACATGCCAAGACTACGTCGAAGACCCCAACAAAGCCGATACGTGCAAGACCTGTGGAGATGCCAAAGGCAACCACGGGGGGGCGGGGTTTAGCGATAATTGAGATGGTATAGACTCTTTAGAAAGGATAAGAGGCTTACTCACCGCTAACAGAAATCACTGGAGGCCAGAGTAACTGGATGTTCTGGGACATCTGAGGCTCTGGGGCGACTGAGACTGCAATGTATGGACCAGAGGGTCTTCGGGATGAGCGGTGGCTCAGGCTTTTCTTCGATCAAGGCTAGATTATGTCCCGGAGGGCCCTGAGGGGCCAGGGATCCCCCTTTATTCAAGGGCATAGCAGCACTTCATGGGCAAAGCTGACGTTTGGGGGGGTTTACGACATCTCTCATATATTGGTGAAAGCTTCTGTGTAAAGCGCGAACTACATGATAGTGTATATGTGTGCAAGCAAGGAACGAAAATGCGCTATCTCTAATGAGTGAGTATTGTAGCTTACTAGCTTACCGAAGAAATAGCACTAGCAAAGCGTAGTGTGGCCGTGATTTGCCTGAGCTATATAATGTGTATAATATTCGCCAGTAAATCGTTACCCCTCATCCGGGCTCCTGCTGTAGTACCTGCGCTTGCCCACTGGGATCATGCAGCGCGGTAGAACCTGGGAGAACTTGACAATACTCCTTCTCACTCCTAGGAGCTCATAGGCTTAGCTCGGGCCGAATAGTAACTAAACTTTCTTTCCGACGCGTATTTGAGCGAGTACGGCAGAACTAAGCCAAGGCCTCAAATCAGGGGTTGAAGATGCGATTTAATACTCAAGTCCACTCTTGTTTGCTTAGTAGGCTAGAACATAACTAGCTTCAGGAGGATTGGATAATCCGTGTACGGCGTATCATCTCCTCACGCGCAAATTCCTAAGACCCTATTGATATTCAGTTCCAACAAGCGCAAATTGTGAGGCGTGCACCCAATATTACACTTGATGGCGGAATGGAGTACGAGAAGAGGAGTACGGGCTGAGTTGGGAAGTGGAGGATGTTGCAAACATAAGAATTCTCTGATTTGTGCAGTGGTGCGACTCCGCGCTACAATTCTGTCATCTCCTCATCCTCATCCTGCTGCGCACCCCGAATCGGCAGCGTTGTAGGCTGTGCTGGAGAAAAGATTAGCAAAGTCGTCTGTTGTCTGAAATAAGGGGAGGTATTACGAAGGGCGTTACTAGCGACAGTGCCCTGTAGCGAGAGCAGCGATTCTATACCCGCAGACTGTTTTAGAATGTTTGTGCCATTTTCTGTTACTTCAACAAACCAAGCGGGGTAGTCGCGTTTTGGGGGTTCAGTCGCAGTGGCAATATCCTGGAGGAAGGTTTGAGGGACTGGCTTAATTAGCACAGGACCCCTATAGTATAGCTCATCATATATGGAGCTCAGCGGGAGGAAACACCCACGTTCTAGGCAAACAGAGACTGAATGGCAACCACTGAGTAGGATCATGCGGTAGTCTCGGGTAAGCGGATTGAATATGAGGCTAAGGTGTGCTTTGGTGAGGTAGCAGTGTCGTACCATAAGATCACCGACGGCATGTTGGTAGACAACTTGTTCGCCGAAGCGAGGGTACTGTAGGTAGAGTATGTGCAATTCGCGTTGCATGGATTGGAGGCTGGTCACGAAAGATTGCACTGCTGATAGTGGCATTAGATAGCGGCTAGGAAAGTTGCCTTCGGAAGAGAACAACAGGAATGCATACCAGATGTAGAAGGGAGACAAAGGTCGACTTTAGAGCATTGGACTTGAGACGGCGTGAATTCGTCGTTGCCGTTACTGTCTGATACACAAGACACATTTTCAAGGCGAATACTCAGGTTTGACCACACTGTGATGTTTGTATGATGATCAACTACAACGTGTTACTGCGGGGAAACGGTGGGCGGTATAGAGGGTTTATACTTTGGATGAAATAACGTGTCTCATATCCCTCGCCAGATGCTGGGTCGGCGCAATGAACAACGAGCTCCGCATGTGGATATCGCAGCAGAGCTTGTGCGGAGTCGAAACTTAATGATAAGCTTGTGGATGATGTCTCAGGTAGCGTGCCGTAGGTCAAGAGTTGGAGGGACTCAACCTGGCCAGGACTGAAGCGATAACCGTTTGACGTGAAAGCCAATGAGACTGGCGAGTCTATGTTTGACGTTGGTCTAATCGCAAGATCAGCTCGGAAAGCCGATAAACGGCTTAGAGGCTCCTCACACTTTCGCCACGAGAATGGAAACAGGTCCTGTCTGATTAGCACTGGCCGAATGAGATATTAGCATGGAACTCAATCCTTGCTTGGTATAAAGAGCGGCCCGAGAAACCGCAAGCTCAACGACGTAGGCCTCGAATCTTGCGAGATCTAGTAGCAAATCAGCCGTTGTACAATTAGTAGTCTCAACTAACATATCCACGTACGCTTAGGCGACACGTCGGTAAGACAGAGCGATATCGGTGCGTTCGATTGGGGTGAGCCCACGTAGATTTGCCAGCTTCTTTTTGACAAAGGCTCAACATTTTGAACAAGTAAACTGACGGGTAGTACTAGAGCTTGTCAGTACCATTCTTGAACTATAGAGACGTTCGTCGATTAGTGTTACCATGGAAGGGTAGCGAATGCGGACTCCCGATGGTTGCGGACGATGTATCCGAGTGACAGCGACATTGGAATATATTCCAGGAGTTATCAGCTTCTTCGCTCGACAGCCACTGGTCAGAAAAAGATGCCATTGGACATATGATTTCTGGGGAGGCACTTCGCGTCGAGGCTCCGGAGATAAAGAAAGCAAGACGAGGCGGCTTTTCAAGCGATGGTAGCGAATTTTGCGGTCGACGTTCTGGTCGAATTTCTGCTCTGGCACTTCGAGGGGTCTCAGACTCCCCTCCTCGCAAATTCGCTGCATACCATTGATGTATTTCATCGAGTTTCGTGTGGATGGCGTTGATTCTTTCTTGTGAGACTGCTCCTTGGTGCCTACAACTCATTAGCCCTGATATTGAAGTTGATCATGCAAGTCTTTCCTCAATCTGCAAGACGATCTTCAGTAAAATACCATGATAAAAAATCTGGGGCACTTGTTCCCTCTGCTTGGAGTGTTCAATCCCAAGATTTTGTACTATAACTCTCTGTGGATCCGTCTACGATACCGAATACCTCCCCATGCCTAATATATCGAAAAAGAGCAGAAACACTTCAAGTTCAAATAGAAGCGAGAAAAAACGAACCTTGTGGCAGCCGACACCGCCAGTGTCAGACAATTTGTGTGCGCTGTTAGGTTTGCTTTGAGTTTCATCAGGTCTCCCCCTTCCTTTGTCCATACGACTTTCTTCCAATTCCTACGGATATCTTCCGACCAACTCTTGAACCGAGTAGTCTGGGGTTTATTCGAATTGGCTTCCAACTTAGCATACTTCGTAACAACAGTTTCAAGATAAATGAGCGTGCTTCGGCAATTCCCGACGATATGCAAGATCGCATCTTCGTCTTCGTCAATGGAACTTGATGAAGAACCATCTGGCAAGTCTCGGCCCAGAAGCTTTAGTGCTCTACTCAGACTACGAAGAAGGTTTTGGACATCTTCGAACTCTGCTGGAGCGGATTTACGACCGGTTGTGAAAGCCTGCCCTAGTCGGTAGGCCAATCTAGATAACATAAGTGCATCTCCGATCGACACGGGTAGAGCCATGAGTTTTGTTGATGTCCGACAATTTTTGAGCCTATAAACTGCTCCCCTATCTAAGACAGTTAGCTACTGCTTGAGCCAGCTTAAGATCATGCCGCGAGAAAAAGGTTGGAGTTGTGATGCGTTGGAGCAGCATGAATCCAATCTCGCCTTCGGATGTTGCGATCGGCTGGATAACGATCTGTCCACCACCCAAGCCCATCTACCATACGCTCGAAACTCCTAACACATACCGGAAGATGATAGAAGTAAGGTAGTTGTATCCCTCGTAGTCGCCCCGAATATATGCAAGTGGAATGGTGTCCAGCACTGTGTGTTGGACGAAGGGCCTCCTGCTGCTGAGAGGCGCAGCATCGCTGATCGACGGTCGCATAAGTTATCAAGGCGACAAGGCTACAAGGCTGAGTTTCATGTAGTCCTTAACAGCCAATAGATGTGATGAGGCTGCATTGCGGCAGTCTGGAGGCACCAGGCTGAAGCGGAGTAAGAGAACGACGGAATTCAGAGCCTTGGAACCACTCCACCTTCCATCAGCATGGCCTACTATTCAAACACGTTTGGACAGCCCTACATCAATCAGTTCCACCAAGAGCATGCCGCGTTGGAACGTCTTGCCTCCGGGGTTGTTTTTGAGTCTGCGCACGTAGCCGCCATAAACTTGCCACGTCCATCGAAGCGTCCACGCAAAGACGATATTGACAGAAGTCCTGCATTCCCTCTCTTTCGCGCATCTACAACTACGAGCAACGTAACCACACCTGAGCTGCGGTGTTTGCCGTTGCTCGATGTGTCGGTCGATGTCCAAGTCACGTCGACGATCTCCCGGACGACCCTGACTCAAACCTTCTCCAATTTCTCCGCTACCCTCATCGCCGACGCCAACTACACCTTTCCGCTATACGATGGCACTGTAATCACGTCCTTTAGAGTCTCTGTCGGCCATGATAAGACACTTGAGGGGAAGATCAAGCCGAAGCGTGAGGCTCGGGCGGAATACAAGCAAGCAGTAGCAGAGCAACGCGTCGCTGCGTTGCTGGAAGAACACACTCCTGAGGTTTTCGAGACGCATTTGGGCAATATTCCTGCAAGATCCACTGTCAAAGTCGAAATCCAGTATGTGAACGAGCTGAAGGCCGATATTGGAGGAGAAGGAGTGCTGGTAACGATCCCCACCTCGGTCGCACCAAGATATGGGTTACCGCCACCGGGATTCCCTTCGTCCACCACGGCGTTGGGTAATGCGTCAAATCATGGCCTTTCAGTCACAGTCAATGTTACAGGCCTGACTCCTATTCGCAAATTGGAGAGCCGCACCCATCCGATATCGGTCGAAATGGGCGCCGCAGCGACTTACAACCAACCAATACCAACGACAACCTTCAGTAACTTTGCGAAAGCTGCTTCAAGTGTCAAAGCCTCCCAGAACCGCGATTTCGACCCCAACAGAGCTATAGCATTGCTTGCTGATTCAACAGCTACTCTAGGCAAGGACTTTGTCCTCCTAATTCTATCCTCGGGGTCGAGCCTGGTCGAATCTCGCGCCGTAATGGAGGCTCCGATAGACGGCACTGATGAATCGGCTATGATGGTCACGTTATGTCCGCAAGATCTGTTCGTCTTGAATGCTACCTCGGAGACATCTAATCGCTTTGAGGGAGAGATCATTTTTGTCGCGGATCGGTCAGGCTCGATGATGGGTGAAAAGATCAACACGCTACGGGAGACTTTGGGCGTCTTTTTAAAGAGCCTTCCAGAGAAATCTTTCTTTAATATTTACTCCTTTGGCGACAATTTTTCGTCACTCTGGGGCTCTTCCCAAGAGTACACACAGCAGAGCCTGGATGCAGCTACGCACCACTTATCCAACGGCTTTGATGCAAATATGGGCGGTACTGAAATTCTTTCGGCCATTGCCGCAGCTTTCGAGAACCGAATTGAGCAAAGGAACTTTACAACTCAGATCATGGTTCTCACAGACGGAGAAGTTTGGGATACAGAGAAGCTGCTTGACTATGTCGCCAAATCTAGGGAAAAGGCTGGAGGCGCAGTGCGCTTTTTTGCTCTTGGCATTGGAGACTCAGTATCACACCGGCTGATTGAAGGTATTGGCCGACAAGGTGGAGGGTACGCTGAGGTTGTAGCCGCTGACGGAAAGGGCAAATGGGCGGAAAGAGTCATCCGCATGTTGAAGGGGGCTCTTATGCCAACGACCTGGCAATGCGAGGTTGAGATTGATGGCTTGACTGCAATCTCACCAAGGCAGCTGAACACCCTACCATCATCCAAAATACCTGGGTACATTCGAGCACCTTATCACCTTCCCTCTTTGCATACATTTGCTCGTCGATCGATCTTCTTTCTTTTTCCACAACACGCCACGAGTGATCCGCAGACGGTCAACATAAGGGCAAAGGCCGCGTCTGGCGAGGCCATTGCTACATACCTCACTATCAAAGGAACACCTGCTGGCACGAATGCCATTCATCATCTTGCCGCTAAAGCTGCGATGTTGGACCTGGAAATCGGTAGGAGCTGGATGCATCAGGATGTCCCAAACGCTAGCAAAGACGACGCGAATGTTTCCTTGGATGACATGATAAGAAAGGAAGCAGAACGAATTGGAACACTATATAAAGTAACCGGAAGATGGACCAGCTTTATTGCTGTCGATAACAACACAAATCAAGAGAGTATGTCCAGGCTTTACAAAGCTCAACGATCTGAACTATCTGTACTCACCCAGCCGCGGGGTCACTTCCCAATGGGAGTCTTTAGTAGTTCACTTCCTATAGATGCTCGTATCAGCCACCATTCGACGGAACGCAACATGCCAGCTCTGAATTACTCTGATGAAGAAGAGTTCTGTAGCGACATGTCGCGTGATTTTGGTATGGAACAATTAGGCAGCCACTCGATGTTGAGCCCGGTGACACCTCCCAGCATGCAAAGCAATATATTCGTGGGGGAGACTCAGCGACACTTCTCGCCTACTAGTTGCTCTCCGCACATCTCTCCGTATATGAGCGGATCGCCCCCTCCACCTCGGCAACCTGGTCGAGTTACGGCCACTTATCACTCACGAAGAGCTTCCAATGCGGCCTCGCATACAAGCGTGCGTGCAGAGTGTGAAGAAGCAGCTCCATCCCCGGATCTCGCCCATTCCACTTTTTTCAGTTTTGAGTCCAGGCAGTATCCCTTCGCACGTTGGCGTCCACAGTGCTTACTTAAGCAAAACTTCAGCCAATCGCTAAGTCAAACGGCTAGTCCCGATACGGCGCATCTTATCGATAACAATCGTGAACGCAAGCCAACGTGCCAAGGGATAATCAGGCCCTTCGCGCGCACCGAGGAACCACCCCGGAATACAGAGCACAGGATCATCTGCTGTCGTAAGGATTGCCTAAATTTAGACCAGACATTTGATCGGAAATGTGAACGGAGGTATGCCACATGCATCCCGCGAGCTTGTTGATGCAAACTAATTCGATCATGTAGTAAGCATATGGACAAGCATGACCGGCCATATAAGTGCACCATCGCTGGGTGTGAAAACTTGCGAGGTTATACTTACAGCGGAGGTCTTCTTCGCCATGAGCGTGAGGTGCATAGGATGCACGGGGGGTCCAGGAAGTCTCTATTCTGCCCCTTCGCCGACTGCAAGCGCTCCTCTGGTCAGGGCTTCACGCGGAAGGAAAACCTCGCTGAGCATATCCGCCGCGTCCATCGATCCAACAATATCGAGAGAGAAATTACGCTCCAAGATCTAGTCGCTATCCAGACTGCGGCGGGCTCTTTTCCGCTGGACAGCGATACTCGCCAACGAATTCTGAACAAGATGGGCCTGCGACTTCGTCACGGGTGTGAAGAGATCCGCCAAGAGATCCTTCCAATATTGAATGTCCAAGGAGAAGCTTTGGATACGTCGCTTGTGATACGGTTTATCTGCGTTACATACCCAGAGGAGAAGCAGCTTTGGGAGCTGATGGTCCAAAAGGCTGAACGCTGGGTTAGGTTGCAACTTCCGGAGCGTGTGGACATGCGCGAACTCGAGGGTTTCTATGAGGTACAACCTAAGGAGCAAGAAGACAAAAACATGGAAGGAGTGACGAGCTCGTTCAGGAAATAAGAGAGTAGGAGAAGACGACCTTAAAGAGACTCCGGAAGCAGGAGGTAGAAGAAGAATGAGGGCGAAGACCTTGCGCGGCGTGTAATAAAATACCATGTCCTTAATAATGTAGGTACTATTTTACACCTAATCACGTGAGAAGAAGAAAGGAGGCGCAAAAAGAGAATGAAGCTTTTGTGCTGGCGAGCCTGGAGCGGGATTTAGATCCAAGCTAAGCCTGGGCGCTCTAGAAGGAAAGGAGAAGGTGAATTGATTTTTTTTTTTGGTTTTTTTACTGTGCTAGCGAGGGTCGGAGCGGGAATCGAACCCAGGCTAAGCCTAGACGCTCTAACAGGAGTATAAAGTGAAAGAGCGAGTAGGATGTTTTGACAGTGGTATCGGCCCTCGTGTCCTCCCAAAATCGTAACCAGTACGCCAACGGAGGGTTTCTCACTCAGGCCTTATCACTTGAACCAAGCGAAACATGTCAAGGAACTTTCAAAAATTAATACCAAATATACCCTAGGTAAATCACACTTACAAAAATAATTATACGTCCTCACCCCCCCCCCCCCCCAGCAGCAGCCCTTTCACCGCGTTTTAATAAGCTTAGAGGGCTTTAAAGTTCCTCCGGCTATTTACTCTTACGCATGCTTGCACGTGTAGCCTTCCGTAGCTACGTATATAGCTAGATATATACCTCCATATCTACCTGCCTAGGAGGATACCTAAACTATTTATCTCGCACCTAATAGACGCTATCCCTCTTTCGCCCCTAGCCTATAAAAAACCTTTGTGAGGTCCTTACTAATAAAATCCTCCGCATACTTATTCAGTTCCTCACGACCTGCTTCACGACCTGCGTCACGACCTGCGTCATGACCTGCGTCACGAGGCTACAGCGTAACAGCAAGCCTATCGACTGCGCGATGCTTCCTACGACAGGCCGTAGACCCTGTACCTACGCTTCTAGTAGCGCAGTCTTTCGCTCGAGCTATGCATTAGTATTCGCACGTCGCTTGTTCATATGGGGGTCGCCTGTTGTTAGGCTTCTAGGTGAATCTGCTATACTTTAGAGGAGTCAGCGCTTTAAGCGAACCAATAAAAACGCGGTGAAAGGGCTGCAAAAGGGCCGGGGCGGGCGTCGTACGTGCAGCAAGAGCACATCGTGTAGGTAGCCAAAAGGGGTCGTACATGTAGCACTGGCCGTTTGCCATTACCCAGGCTACAGAGGCGCTTTAGCGGATGTTACGAAATTCTCTTATTTTCCTTTATGGCTATATTAGTTTTGCTGTCTGCACTTAGTTATGACATAAACTCAGTCGTTCCTCCCAACGGTAGCCTTGTGTTAGTAATTACACGGGTAGCATTGATGCAAAAATCCCGTAGGTAGTTCAGACAACTTGCTCGTGATGCTTTGCATACTTAAAATATCACACAAGCTACTTTGCAATCGAGCCTGAGTGTCGCGATTATGACACTAGCGTTGTGAAAATTCAAAGGTCGCCGAAGCACACGTAGCAATCACAAAGAGGGTAAACAAGTTGATGAAGCCGTATCATGACTACGTGACAATTACCATGAAGCGCGGAGACTCCAATAGTCCGGAAGCTTACACTATCCTATACCAAAAGAACCTAGCCTTGCCAGACGCTCCATTCACCACATACGAGGTCCTTCGTAGACCAAGGGCGCACCACTCGTAACACAGACCAGAAGAAAGCAGATCTTTCCATCACTCCATCTCCATCTAAAGACCTGCCATCCTGTGGCCCAAGAGCTTCACAACCTATTCATTGGTGGGGACAGCTTCCTCCACCGCCTCTCCGCACCAGAGCTTGGGGACCTTGTAAGCGTCCTTAACCCCGAGCTTGATGTCACGAACTTCCATGGGCGTCAACTCGCGGTAGCAGCTAGCCTCTACAATGTTGTTCAGACTGTCAACGGTTATATCGTGGTCGATTCGAAGGTGTTTTTGAAGGCCTGAAGCTCCATCGAGCCACACCTTGATGTCGTCGCAATTGCCATCGTCGGGCCAAATAGCATTTCCCTTGCAGACGCGGCATACAAGTTCATACCAAGTGTCTTCGTATGGTACGATTGTTGGGTAACCCCACTTCGCTAAGGAGGGTTCTTCCTGTAACGGAACGGGGACGGCACAGTCTGGCTTTCCCCAAGGCCCAACGATCTGGGCGGGGGCTTTGGGAGTAGCCAAGAATACATTCGAACGGTTGTAGCGTATGTGGAAAGGCTTCCTGACCCGCTCAACTTTTGGATTCGCTGCCTTTGCCGGTTCTTCCCTATCCCGACGACGCTTCTCGATATCTTCGACTTGCTCTCGGACTGGGGAGGCACTCCGGTCGCGACGCACATGCGTCTTCATTGTACCAGCTCTTGGAGTCTCCTGGCGACTAGGAACTTGAGCGTCGCTGAGGCTGTTCTCGATGGCAGAGTTGTTGAAGTCGGACGGGGTTTCATTCGCAACTGATATGGTCGTAACAGGCTTTCTGGGGTCTTGTGCATGCTCAGAGGTAGATTTGAACACAGGTTGGCTCTGGTTTGCGGCCTCTTGTGAGTGAATCAACTTAAGCAATTCCTGGAGGAGAATCAGTACCAAGTTCTCAATGGATGACGAAGCGCCAAGCGCTAAAGGCAGAATGCTTACCTCTTCCTCGTCCTCGAGACTCTTTTTGGTCCTACCGATCTGGTGCAACTCGGCTCGCAGTTCATTTTGACGTTGTTTCAGCGCCTCCATCTTCTTTGAGACTCCCTCGTGACGTTCCTTCAGCGCCAACAGAGGATCGCTGGAATCAGAGGCCATCGTCATTGCTGGACTCTCGGGGCCGGTTTTCGGCTTCACGGGTGTGTCTTCGCCTTTGAACGTGTCATCCGCGAGTGACTGTAGTGTCTCACTTATGCGACGACTCTCATTCCGAAGCGCCTTGCGGCGCTTTCGGACATTAAGTGAAGCTTCGTCCGCGTATCTCCCCTGCTGATCCAGGCGTGTTTCTTGTCCTGGATTGAGCAATTCGAATTGAATAGCTTTGCGCCGCTCGCGGAGCGTATCTTTTTGGCTGTTCACGTCTTCTACGCGCTCCTGGATCGTTGGCTGTATGGGGCTGTGGGCCGATGATAGTGAAGAGGACGCTCTCTTCTTCGCGGTGGAGCTGCTTGAGATAGTGTTCCGCTTCACTTCCTGGTCGGGCTCCGTATCCCCGCCGCCAGCCATAGTGATGGAGTGAGGTGGTAAAGGTGCGGGTGAGATGGAATTGTGAGGTGAGGTAAGGTGGTGAGGTGATGTTGTAGGGTGTGGGTGAGAAGAAGAGATAGGAAGGGAGGGCGTTTAAATACTCGACAAGAGCGGGGAGAAAGAAGGTCGCGAGGATTGAAGTAGTGAATACCAGGCAACTTCTTTATAATTCCATCGGCAGAGCCCTTCTAACTACCCGGCGAGAAGCGCGCCTTCTAGAGGCTAAACACAATCGTAAGGCCGATTAAGAGCGGAGGATGCACATGACCAAGGTAAGGCGGATAGTGAATATATGTGCCTAGCCGCTTCTCCCCCTTTGAGCGCACCGCTTTCTTCTAACGAGTGAATAGGCATTATAAATGAGACAAGTTGAGTGAGACAAGTTGAGTGAGAGATAACTGTACCCCTAAATTGGGGGACGTATACCTCTTTTGCTCTACATACCCGCCGCCTCCCTCTCTCGTCTGACCTCCTAATTGGCTGGTGCAGCCTGACCGTCATCTTGGAGCTTTCTCTCGAGTACATAGGTGAGCGGGCGAAGGCGAGTATGTAGGCGGCGATGCAGGCAGCGATGCTGGCGGTGATGCTGGCGGCGATGCTGGAGGGCTACGCTAGAGGGAGGGGAGCCTCTGTAAGGTAAGGTTTAGATAGTTTTAGCACCCTCTTCGGCAGAGAGGACCGATAGGTAGTAATGCAAGCTTTACTATACATCTAGCCTTACGTACGGCCTTGTATATAGCATATAGCGGGCGGAGAAGAGTAATTATAGTAAATGCGCCGACCTTTCTTAAGCCCTGCCGAGCAAATTAGAATATAGTAAAGTAACCCGGGAGAGAAGGTATACGTAGAGTGGAAAGGGGGTGCGTATAGAGGAGTTAGTGGATAAAATAAGTTAACTGTATTAAACGTAGAAAGAGAGATTAGAAGCTTGCTAAGAAATAGAGAAGTGTTTGTGATTTGACCTTCCTTCATACTTAGTTTAATTCTCGCGTGAAACTATACTACCTATCCGCCCGACGCCTCTACGCCTTTGTTTGCCCAGTTGGTTCCGCCAATGTGGGATTCAGAGGTGCACGCTAGAGATCAGGAAGCTCTAGTTAATGATTGAGCAAACCAGGCTTAGCCTGGGTTCGAACCCCGCTCCGGCTTCTTTGCCTTAAAAACATTTCATTTCCCATATATTTCACATTTACCTCCCTTAAAGAGCGTCTAGGCTTAGCCTGGGTTCGATCTCCGCTCCGACCCTCGCTAGCACCAAGAAAACAAAAAAACAAAAAAAACAAAAAAAAATTCACTTCACCATCTCCTTTCCTTCCAGAGCGCCCAGGCCTAGCCTGGATTCGACTCACGCTCTGACTTCGCCAACACAAAACTCGTTCCGCTTCTCCATGCCTTCTAGAGCGCTCAGGCTTAGCCTGGATTCAATGCCCGCTCTGGTCTCGCCAGTACCAAACATATTATTTTTTCCCTTTGTTCTCTTCCTTTTTACCTTCTCATGGTCCAGTCGCCTACACCTTATTCTTTCCTTCTGCTGTTTCATTTTGATCTCATGTGGCAATCATGGATAGCAAGAGGAGCAAACACAAGCCCTAAGGAGGCGATTCGAGTTGCATACAGAGGAGCGCGTAGCGTAATTGCCTAAGCAAAGGTCGAAGAACTTGGATATACGCGGCCGTCAACCCTTCGGACTACAGAGGTAGAACCTCTATCGAGAGAGAGATATCAATATTGAACCCGCAAACCATAGCAATGCTAAGCCATATTAAGCGTACTCACACAACTCCCCCAAAACGCTCTAGGATAATCGAAGCTCCCACGCTACTAACAGATCACTCCTTCACCTCGCCCGACTTCTCTTTCTTCCATCACCACCTACCCTGATCGCCGGCGGGCCCACCATATCCGTACCTTGCATGGGCAGACTCCACGAGTCCGCCGCCGGATGCGGCTTGCGCGGCACCACCTGCGGTGGCACCATCATGTCCGCCGGCATCCGGAGCTCAGACGGCAGCTTCAGCTCCGCGAGCTTCGGGCGCAGTTTCGAGGTGTTGGGGACCGATGGTTCGGCCTGGCGAGGGCGGGAGGAGTTCAGCACTGGGGTCGCGGGGCGCGAGGCGTTTGGAGTTTGAGGCCGGGATCGGGACATGATCTGAGGTTGGAGTTGGGAGACGATGTGGCCTGGGGATTCTTGTGGTAGTGGGGGTAGCGGGCGTTCTTGTGAGGCTTTAGAGGTGATTGTTCGGACGGTGCGGGTGCTCATGCGGGACGGGTTGCGGGGAGGGGGCTGGGAGGCGTGGAGGGCTTCTGGGCTGGCGTGGATGGTGATCTCCTCGTGCTCTGGCTGCTGTTCGGTCTCCTTCTTCTGCTGATGCTGCTTCTCGAGCTCGAGCTGTTGGTCCTGTAGACGTTGAAGCTTCTGTTGGAGTTGTTCTGGGCGGACAGGGAGGCGGTCTGAAGTGTCCTTTTCGGTGTCGCTTCCGACTAGCGTAGCGTCCTCGGGACCGTCGGCGGGGTTTTTGATGTCGAGCGGTTTGATGATCATCCATTTTGGCGCTTCTGCCATTAGCGACTCGATGGTCGGGTGCTCCTCAAGCGTGTCCCATTCTTTTATCTTGCGCGCGACCCAGGGGTTTTGACAGCAGCGGAGCTTGGAGAAGTATGCCGAGCATGCCTGCGTATTATTCAGGGGTTGACCGAAGTCCTCCATCTCGAGGAGAATAGCACGAAACTCATTGTGGAATTCATCGAGGTGCTCGAAGTCGTCGAGATGTAGGTTTAGGAAGTAGCAGAACGCGTGATGGTAGTCGTCGAACGTATAGTGGCTAAACCGCTCGTCTAGGTCTTCTAGCATTTGGTTCGCAGTTGGTGCAGAGGGTGGTAGTGGGGGTCCCACTCCGAACAGATCGGTCTTGATATCGTCGGAGATGGAAAGGAAGAGGTCCAGCTTCACAGCGCGATCTTTGCGCACCCAGTCACGGCGTTCTTCAAGGAGTTGAGGCTGTGGTTCCTGCTTGAGGCTGCATCGCTCGGCGGGCATGGGCATCGGGCAGCTGCAGCTACCATCACAATGCTGCCACGCGTCTGGCGAGGCATTTGACATGGCAGACCGTACCGCGCGGCGCCATTTCTGGTACTCGACGGGCGTGCAATCCAGACTCAGGATCTGGACGCCTGGTAGGCGGGGAGACATGAGTTTAAACTTTCGGGGAACCATGATGACGAGGATATGCGTATTAAAAAGAAATTATTGGATACTACGAGAGACTGGTAGACGGGACTTTTGACATGCAGCGCAAGAGACGAGTGGAAGAGAAGAACAGCCGGCGTGGAGTCCGTTGTGCGGCACTGTGAAATATATCTGTCCTCCCACCTGCGCCATTTTGGCTTGATTGCCGGGCCTGCGTCGCCCTCCAGCGCCCCAACAACTCCGCCGCAGGTTTGAGGTCAGCACACTAAACACTGTGCGAGTGAGAGACGGGTTACCAACACCGTGGATCGCCGACATCATGCTGCTGATGACGAATGGCCGGATTTAGAGGCCCTTCTTCGGGGTCCAGGGCTGCGGGAGTAGGTGACGCAGGGGTGCTCATCGAAGTCCGACGACTGTTTGACAGGACGAAAAGGGCTGATCCTGGTGGGGGAGCACCAGTATATACAGCTAGATCGTCGCAGCCTTGACAGTGCGGGCAGGTGGCAAGACTAGAGGGATGCAAAGGTGCATGATGAGGCTGGGCGTACGTTTAGGAAGCCGGGGAGCCCGGTTCGCAGTTTGGTAGTCTGGTGTTGAGAGGAGCAGGTCGAGGTCACATGCTCTCTAGAAACAGAGTGAGAGTTTGATCCAGCTCTCCAAGGAAAAGCTTCGGATCCGAGTCCTGATTTAGGTAATGGGCTACAGTCTAGTAGTCTGGCCGTCTGGTGTTACAAAGGCAAAGGGTGGAGACTGCTAAGTCACATGATCTGCACGGTGAAAGTTCGGTCCGGACCCAATTCATCCAATGACGAAGCTCCAACTTTATTCGAGCGTTGAGCTTCATCTAATGGACCTCTAGTCTGCCAGCGTCCATGGCACCGCGCCCTTTTGCCCTCCCCTACAACGTTGGAATTGACATATGCCATGTTCCTCGTATAGTGCGCTTTCTCATCACCCCCAGCCTTCCCTCCAGTATCACGGCATCGCAGCGCCCTGGGCGCATCACCAAGCTTCTCGATCGAATCTACCACCCGCTCGAACAGCGGTACTACTGGGCTCGCTTTGGGGGAGATGGTGTGTCAATTGACATCATAAGCAAGCACATTGCTGGAAGGTATACACAGCGATTTCCTACTTGAAGCACAGGCCCTCTAGCTTCATCTCACAAATCTGAATCTCAAGCTGATTGAAGCTCCCGGTAGATGGGCCGCCAAAGAAGCCGTCATAAAAGCCGTCAAGCCACGCCGTATACTCCTCCGTGACGTTGTTGTGCTGTCCCACCCGAGAGACTCCTCAGACCCCTCGTCCGGTGGTGTCTACGCTGTCGTCCTCGATAGACCATTCGACACGAAAGCCACACCTAAACCCACCCCTGTGACCAAACATAAGCCGCTCAAGTTCTTCGACAAGAACAAACCAAAGTTGCAGGCATTGCAGGCGGAAGACATCGCGAAGAGCGTGCAGGGTTTGGAAGGGGAAATTGTCAACCTGAGCATAAGCCATGACGGGGACTACGCTTGTGCAGTGTGCATTGCGCCGACTATGCATGCCACGCCCACGTCCGAGTAGCTTCCCAAGTCCGCAGAGAGGAGCACGAGGATTGACAAGCTCTCATGGTACACCGGAGTTGAGGACTGAGACTGAGCCTACCATGAGGGATATCATCCCGAGATCAGTTGATGAGCGTGTGAGAGCTAGCGCGCCTTTGAAAAATACTAGAGATGACTCGAAAGGCAAAGATGTGAAGACTGAGGAAGGCTTCAAGAGAGTTCTGAGTTCTGCTAGTAGCATCATAAGAACAGGCTTGAAGATCGAAGAAAGCTTAAAAAGAGTTCCAAGCTCTGCTAAATGCGTTATAAGAGTTATCAGAACTGATTTAAAGATTGAGGAAAGCTTTGAAAGAGTTCCGGGTTCTGCTAAACGCATTATACGAGCTATCAGATCAGACAGAATTGCCGAAAAGCCAGGAAAACCCATGAATCCAGCTTTACAACCAGACGCTCACGCAGTGTTAAGGTCCCCCGACAAGGAGAATGGAATAAGAAGAATCTTCACAGCTTCCAAACCTGATACGAAAATCAAAAATCTTATTGCTGGTGATATCACTAAGAAACCGGACAAGCTACAGTCTGAAACCACACCTATTAAGACAAATTCCTTGAAGCAAAAAGACCCATTTGCGAGATACAAGCGACTGAAATCACATTTTAAAAACGAGAAAATAGCCCCGACAGCGAGCCATGATGATTCCAAAGGGATAAAAGCGGGTTTTCAGTCCGCTCCGAAGGGCGTCTCTCAGCGTGCTTCTTTGGACAACACGACCGTCGGTAAGGGCTATGCTCCGTCTAGCTTGGTGAAATCGAATGTCCGTAAATGGAACCGGGTGTACCTTCTTGGAGTCAGACGTGCGGTTTCCCTGTCTCCTTTCAAATGCCGTATAAGAATTTATAAATACGTAACTATTCACGAGCGTGTGAAGGTTCGAGGGCGCGTAAACTCTCCAAGTCTCCCGAAACCTCCCAGCCACGCAAGAGGCCCAGAACGGGCAGCAGCTCCCAATCCCGCGAAGATTCTAGGACGCCTCCGAGTCCGAGGACAATTGACTGATGGGGTAAACCAGAGTACCGCGAAACGCTTTGAAAACGCACTATCGCTACCCGTAGCTCATAGTCCTGCACACACTTCAAGACGCCTTCGACTCCGAAGACAATGGACCTATGGGGGAAACCAGAGCATCGCAAAACGCTTTGAAAAGACACTATCGCTAGCCGTATCTCATCTTCCCGTGCAGACTCCTAGCCGCCTTCGAGTTCGAGCACACTTGACCTGGAGCAAAAAGGAGGCTCCCAGGGAATTCTTCGCAAAGAAACTGCCACCAGCCACACCTCTCACAGATCTCCATTACCCCTTTGACCTTAGACCCCTGCCCGTGGACTGGCACTACGGCGACTGGTTTTGCGGCATGCCTAACTGCGGCTGGCACAACCACTCCTCCTGGCATATATGCCACAACTCGACCTGTGGCACGCCGAGGGAGCCTGCGGAGCCGATTTATAAGCTGCTGCCAGGGGAGTGGGTATGTGTCGCGACGACCTGTGGCGTGTATAATGGGGCGGAGAGAGAGACGTGTCATAGGTGTGGCACGGGAAAGAAGATGAGCGACCAAAGGAAAATAGAAAGAACATGGCCGAGGGAGGATAAACTGAGAAAAGGAGAGTGGTTCTGCGCGTCGTGTCGGAATAGGAACAATGAGGAGGACTGGCATTGCAAATGTGGATCGACGGTGGAATGGGGAGGTGGAGTGGGATTGGGAGTCTGATGAGAAATCGACATTAACCAAGACACAGTACTGTTCATACCTGTGTCTACATGGCTCCGATATACTAAAGTACCTGCATCAACACTTTAGGAATGGCACGAGGATGCAGAGCATGGTGTCGCGAGGGCGCTATCTGAGATAAGCGGGATCTTCACTACTCACGTCACAGCAAGATCGGAACGAAATATCAGATCAAAACAGTTTCCTTATTCGCTCATTCACGAGTCTCAATCTAGGGTACATCCAAAACACCATCGCGCCGCCCACCCAGTACTCGTCCAGCCCCACCAGAAATCGCGTCACATGACACCTCCTACCCAACCCCAACCCCAAAAACTCTAACACCATCCACGGCTCCCCTCCGAACAATCCCACGGTTTCCAGCTATACAACGCGTCGCTACCCGCCCCGGTAGCGAAAAGACCACATATGCACACACACACTGCGCCGAGAACTAAAAATCAAAAACAGAGGACAGCACCTTCGCGGCCTTGGAGCCTAGCTTCTTCGTCGTGCTCTTGGTGGCGTGCTGGGAGCGCTTGCGTGCGACTTCTTCGGCGAGGGACCAGGTTGGGCCGCTGAGGATGGTGCGGCGGAGGGAGGTGCAGCCGCAGGCGCACTTTTGGGAGGTGTGCTTGGTGGCGGTGGTGCTGTGGGCCATTTTGGAGAAGTGGCTTTGGTTTGGTTTGGTTTGGTTTGAGAGGAGAGAGAGAGAGAGAGTGTGTGTGTGTCTTCGTGGAGAGGAAGAGGGAGAGTGTGTGGTTTGAGTTGAAGTGTGAGAGCGAGAGTAGTGGGTTTGGTTTGGCTTGAAGTGTGAGAGCTTGGGGGTGTGTGTCGTTGTTAGAAGTCTGCGGAGAGAAAAGAGGGCGGGGAGGGCTCCTTATACTCTCCAGCAGTTGGAGTCATGGTCGAAACGTGGTACTGAGGGCTTGGTAGCGAGGGCGAGGATGCTTCGAGATCGGGTATGAAGGTTGGGTGGGATGGAGAAAAGAAGAGCAGTACCACGGTAGCGAGGTCGTATGGCAGAAAAACATCGAGAGGGTAACTATGGAAGCAGCGGAGGGGAAATCGTTCAAGGGAGGGAGTGTTGGGCTGGTAGCGATGATGAGATGATGAGGATGGCATACCGAACGAAGCTGGATAGGCAAGAGTTGATGCATAATCGGGGTCATCTTGAGGCGGCAGGGTAGAGAGTATTGGAATGGGAAAAGGGGGAGCGAGAAATGCGTGGTCATTGAATGTGAGTCCTCGCCAACGTCCTTCAATTACTGAAGTCCCTCTAGACGACTTCCCAACTTTGTTAGATCATTTACGGAATCAAAAGTATCTCTACATTCTTACTAGACATAGCGTGTCCGCTACGTTTACGCGGTATGAACACCTTATAGTCACGTTTCCTTTACAGGTGGGGACCTGAGTACAGTCGCTCAGCAGCTGACTAGGAGCGCCCTTTTCCGCTGCAACTCCTTCTATAATCGCTCTCTCTTCGTCATCGTCAAGAACAGAATTCTCATTCGACCCGTGGACGGCTTCAGAATATCAAACATCTCGATAAGTAAGGCACCTAGTAACCCACCAATCATCCAAGTTTCCATGAGAGCCTGCAAGCAGTAGTTTAGAAGGCGAGATCGACTGATGTCCTAATTTTCCTAGCCCATTTCTTGACCAGAAACCAAGCCTTCTTTTCATCTAATAGTCTTGTCAGTTGTATTGGGCGCTTGTCTTGGAGTGTCTGCAAGATTACCACGTTCTATCCACCCATCATAGCCGGTCTCGTACTCCGACAAAACAGAATCACAAAGTCAATCGCGTATATGTGGCCGTGCTGGGGCGCGCATCGCCGGTTAGGTAAGACTAGCGTCCATCACCCTCGACAGATAAATCTTACAAGCGGAGTCGTCTAAGCCTCCTTCTTCGTACAGATACATTGCAACCTCCACTTCACGTTCGAGCTCCGCATTGACATTCCATGTGCGGGCGATTACTGCTCTGATATTGTCTTCCATTTTGCCTAAATTTTCAGTCGTAAATTTATTTATAAGCTTCGAGGTTATCCTCAACGTGCGTACCGCCGCGTTACCTTTGTGTTCCTGCCACTTGTCAATGATCTTTTGTTCCGATACCCTACCATCTATAGTTTGTTCTAGCATTCCGTATTCCTACTTTTGTTACTTCTATACTCAATAAAATACAAGCCTACTTCAGCCTACATCTACAACTACCTTTGTACAAACACACCGCGGACGCCCCAAGTGCGCCGAAAATGCCAATACACAGCTCACAGCAACAAAGCTACGACCAGCACATCGACACTCTGCGCGCGATCATCGCCGACGACCACTTCGGCGGCCAAATGCCCAGCAAAATCATCGACGCGTGGCTCGAAGCCTTGAACCCAAGCAGCCTTATCCCACTACCACCAGGCGTGAACGGCTTCTACGGCGGCAGCGTCAAAGCCTCCCTACCCATCGAGGTCGCGCGCGCATCGTACAAATTCATCGCGCACGAAACGACCGACAAAGAGAAGGTTACTAAATACGCCCAGCGGATGCTCGTCGCGCTATCGGTACTCGATCTTGATCAGCTCGCACAGGACGGACCGAATTTGGCGGCGCTCGCGCTGTGGCATCAGTCGCTGGCGCTCGTGCGGCTTCCTGATGCTGGCGATAGGCTTGCTGATACGTTTCGTTGCTATGAGGGGGTGCGGCCGAGATCGAATTTGAACGATAGTAAATTGCCGCAGCCGGAGCGGCTTAGGATTCGCCTGCATAGCATTGCGGATGATCTTGGATACGAGCGCTTCACAGTGGCTTGATTCTTAGCATGAACAGGAAGATATACAATGTACCATTGACAGTATGGTAAAGTTGATGTCTAGGAGAAGCGGTTCGTCTCATGTCAATCTGATCACTTCAAGTGGAGTTGTCGAAAGAAGCTTGGAAGTCGTTTCGCTATCAGCTTCAGGAGTGAACAGCATGCCATTCAATTGTTAGGGTCTTCGTTGACACAATTCTACCCGATAGTCAAGGGGTATACGCTAGTTTCTAACAAGGCTTGATATATTTACTCAATTTCCCTTGACCGAAACTTCGCTACCTGGCTCTGCATCACCCGGTTTCCGCTCTACCTGGTTTGCTTTCCAGTCTTCTACGAGGTCCAAGAACCGCTGATTCTTGGACCGCCTCGCAAGCTCCATGGCGTCGTCGCCAGCAGGGTCCGTGACGAGCCCCGGATCTGCACCCTTCTGCAGCAGAAACGTGACAACGTCACTGCAGTCCCAGTTTGGATTCGAATGTGCGACGTAGCACAGCGGCGTTCCCCAATGATTTCCCAGCGACCACCCAGCAGGCTGGTCCAACGCGTTCGGATCCAGCCCGAGCACGTCTACGAGATGAACTACCACAGCCATGCGCTCCGAGTGCAGTTTCGCGCGGTCTTTATCTGGCATTTTCGGTTGCTCTCCCTCTCCATCTCCGCTTTTGATCGCTGCTCTTGCGGCGAAATGGAGCGTCCGCCGACCTAGCTGTGCGCCTTTCGACCTCAGAAGCTCGAAAGTCGCCACTGTGCTTTGTGACGCAGCTACTTCGAGTAGAGGAGGGCAACCACGTTCGTCTTTTCTGCGCTCATCATCGCTAGCGAGGCCAAGATCGCTCGGAATCGCAGTTGCGCCGTGGTCCAGGCACCATGCGACGAGGTCGCCGTCGCCAACTACTTCCCACAATAACGGTCGGTCTCCAGGACGTCGGGCGTTGATGTCCCAGCCGTGAGCGACGAGGATTTCGAAAATTGCTCTACAATGGTCCTCAAGGTTGAGAGTTGAATATGCAGGCACTTCGGCGCCATGGTCGAGGACGTATGTTAGGACGTTGGTTGCGTTTCGACGAATGGATTGCGTGACGGCCCGGGATAAGAGTTCCGGGGCATTGTCTCGCGAGTTTGGGGAGGAAGCAAGTGAGAGAGCCTGGGAGATGAGGGAGACGTCGTCGGTCTGACAGGCCGTGAGGATTAAAGCACGCGGCCGTTGGCGCGGAGCAGTGCTGGACACGGAGGTTGAAGCAGTAGGGGCGGGAGAAGACATGATGGTGACTATTTGGATAACGAGAATCAAGAACCTTTCAAATGAACCACCACACGGACAGAGGAGTGGACGACGTGAGGGTCGTCGTAGATGACGGGTGCGGTCATCACGTGCACGCTAGCGCATTAGCCGCAAGGCCTATTCTACCTGCCCCTGGTGCGTCGCCCACTCCACTTGCGATTTCGATCTGACCCTTGAATGCTTCTTGCGTGGATAGTCCCAGTCTTTAAAATCTGCATGCTTCCATCATCAGGAACTCGGCATAGAAACAACGGGGCTACAAGAGGCAACAGGGACATCCATGCACCCGTCTTCTGAGACACGCCATCCTGCATGGGGTATGTTTGATAGGAAATGAGCTGAAGAGTCCGATGCTCTGTACCTGGCCCCCATTGTTTGGAGACGGTCGATCGGAGTATAAATAAATCGTATAAGCTAAGTGCGGCTGAGTCTCACGGGATTGCACTGTCCTTAATCGTCGATCCTGCCGCCGTCGGGCGACGCCATGGACCCGCCCTCCTCCAAATAGTGCCAAGTGCAGGCATCCCTCCTAGAAGAACCGCCGTAAAACGACCAGATGGAGCCCCATTGAGGAACAGGTTGTTTCGTTTAAACACCTTCATATAACAACAGGGCGCTAAGAAAAGTCCATGCGTAAGGTTGATTCTTTGTTTCCTTGTCGGAACATGTCACGGTACAAAAGTATGTCGTTCGCTTCGCCGAATGTTGACACTCGTTTTTGGCTTTGGCATTTTGTATTTGAACGCATCATTCGTACTTCTGTGTACAGTTGTACTTTCATTCATTAGCGTTATTGCACCGCCAACATGGTATCGACTACCGTTTTTTCTACTCTCGTTCTTCTCCTTTCACAGTCTTTTCTCACTCCGACGCTTGCCCTGCCTGGCGCAAGGCCGGCACCTGGCCGTTGGGATGCGAGAGTCGGTCGCTTCAAGCTAAGAGATGCTTCGGGGATTTACACCAATAGTACGACCGTGGCTGCCGCAACGAGCAGTTCTCTTGTCGGTACAGCTGTTTCCTTGACTGAATCGGTCATCTCGAGCAGCTTTGAGAGCAATTTTGGAAGCAGCTCTCTCCTCGGTACTGCTGTTCCCTCGACGCAACCGGTCATCTCGAGCAGCTCTCTCCTTGGCAGCTCTCTCCTTGGTACTGCTATTCCCTCGACCGGATCGGCCATCTTGAGCAGCTCTGAGAGCAGCTCTGTTAGCAGTTCTATCCTCGGCACTGCTGTTCCCACGACCATATCCGTCGCCACTACCAGTTCTTCAAGCAGTTCTTCGTCCGATAGTTCCCTTCCCACAACCGTGTCTGCCACTACGAGCGATTCTGAAAGCACCTCTCCCACCAGTTCTTCTTCCGATAATGCTCTTCCCACAACCGCACCTATCACCACCTTCAGTTCTTCCTCCGTTGTTGCGGTTCCTACTGTACCATGGGGTGTCTCGACTACAATTGTCTCAGGTACGACATATTCGCTAACGTATGTCTCCACCACCGCTACCCAAGACACGACAATCGTCGAGTCTGACGCCTCGACGACCACTACTGCATCCTATACAGCTGGAGCTGCTATCTGGTGGATCCCCAGCCTACCTGTTGGCTGGCCATTGCCCATTCCTGGTCCCCCTCCAATTGCCCCACCAGGACCTGGAGGAGATGGTGGCAATCCTGGCTGTCAATTTGGCTGCGAAGACTCTGACCCCAGCGACACTCAAGCCACTCAAGAGCCCACCAGCAACCAAGAGTCTCAAACCACAACAACCGCGTCGTCTTCAGAGTCCTCGAGCAGTTCCAGCTCATCTAGCTCTTCATCGTCATCTGGGCTATACTGCGAGGTGGGTTGCGCAATCTGCAATCTTCGTCGCGGAGTAGCTGCACCAACCGCTACTCCAGAGAAACCAAAACGCGAAATTGGCAACTTTATGCAACATGCTACTCAATCTCGTAATAAGCGGAACATTCCCGGAGAAGACAGCGATGGCGTTGCTGAGACCTACAGCGAGGTCAAGAAGAACGCAAACACCCAAACAGTCGAACTTGCGGATGGACCGGTCCCCGGCAGTACTGTAGCCAGGGTTGGTGTTTCTTCATCAAAGTATACCGCTTTCGATGAGGCAGAGCACAACATCTTCGTTGAGGGCTTAGGGCTGTGCCTCTGTCATTGTCGTATCTCGTAATGGCGCATGGGCAAGCCACTTCTGGGAGCGTCCCTCCTTCACATCGGGGGATGCAAAGTTCCAGGCAGATGTAATCGGTTTCTTGAACACAGACCTTGGGGGTCACGCCGCGGACTGGGCAGACAGCGCTACCACCAAGGTTTTTATCATGACACCAGCGCCCGAGGCCAACGATTTGACTGGCAATGGTAATCCATCCAATGGCGACAATCCACAGAAATACCCCGACCAGGTTGGGGCGATCACTACGACTCTAAACACACTCGTGCCTGGCGCAACTATCCAAACATTCGTTTATCAAGTGCAGAGAAATGAGGTATCTTTGAGTGCAGGCGCTTATGGAAAGGCAATGGTAGGCACTAGCAACACTCTACATTCTTCCACGCTGACTCTCTCCCAGATTCTCTACAGCAACAACCAGAATTTTGACCCTGATACGTACGATGACTGGGATCCAGCTCATCACATGTATCAAGTTTGGACGCAGGCCAAACTGATCACCCACGACGATTGGGTTCCTTGCACCGGTAACTCAAAGCGTGATGGATCTTCGTGCCCCATCACCAGTTCCTCCGTATCCGCTTCTAGCACTGCAAGCCCAACTAGCTCCGAGACAGATTCAAGTGCTGAAAGCGCTACTATTTCGGCTACGGATTCCATTATCACAAGCGCCGCTGCTTCCACTACGGATGCCACTTCTGCCCCGACGTCATCGCCATCTGGCGCCGCTTATACATGTGAAGTATAGTGAGTCTCTCGAAGCCGACCCAGAGTCACGAACATGTACTAACATACAACAGCGAGGGCGACCGCACTGACACTACCTGTTCCTGCACGCCGACAACATGTCAAGTCGGAACTAAGGGATGCCTCGCGCTGATCATGACCAAAGGGAAAGATGGGTGCGACGATTCCTGCAACGGCTGCCAACCGCCCGCGCAATCGAGCGCCGCCGCCGCCGCCACATCTGACCCAGCTTCCACCGCCGAAGCGCCTTCACCAACCTCAGACCCTACAAGTACCTTACCGGAGCCCACGCCTACGCCAACGGTAGACCCCAACAAACCGACGAACCTGAAGTGCTACGGCGAAGGCACGGCATCCAGCCTGATTTCTTTCGCCGAAAGCGCCTCCACAGACCCCATCAGCAAGTTCTGCAACGAGTGGATCGGCGATTTCACCTACGAGGCTGATCACGTCTCCATGGCGCAATTCTACCCTACCGACGGCCAGTCGTACGATCATTCTACACAGCTGGTGCAGATCGAGGGTGTTGTGAAGGATTACGACTCTGCCAAGGCGGGGAGCGATGAGGAGAAGGCGGCGACTATAGCGAATTGCATTAAGGGACTGACGGCCGTCGTGTCGTATTGCGATTATGGTAGTACGACAAAATGGGGCGGGGTTGGGTTGTGGAGTGGCCAGGTTTTGGGGATTGGGGGGGATACGGATACGACGACGCTGCCGCTGGGTTATGATGGATAGGAAGCATCTTTTGTTACCTCACTCTTCATTCTTTGAACATATTTAATATTTTGTACACCAGCTGTATAACAACTGTTCATCTTTATGAATTACAGTGCAAAATTCGTGTACACAGGATTAGATCAATCGAAATAGAGTCGCTCTGGACGTCTAATTCTACACCGGAGTTCATATCGCCTCGTTACAGTTGATGATTTGACCTGTGTCATGCGTCGCCGAGCTACCTCTGAACGTTTCAGAATGAGCCAAGCTACAATGTGAAATCCCTGTGCACAAGATCAAATCAGCATTTGGGACTGCTTCAATTTGCACTGTGTTGCGGCGGCAAACAGGAGCGCCAATATGTCTTAAAGGTCATCCCAAGTTCGCGCTGCAGAACTCAGCATCTTGTATGATTTCTGATCCCTCGTTGAAGGACCCCAAACATCGCCATCAGAACGTCAAAGCCCAACATCAACATCCCATTCCACAGCTCCACAACTTTTTATATCAGGCCCTCAACAACCTGCATCTCTTCATACTACCCACACGCCCAGCGCCAACCCACCTACTTTCCCCCAAACAAATCCTTCTCCACCAACCCCCTACAAATCGGATGATAAAACTCCCTATTCCTCTCAAACGTCTCCACCGCCAACGCCCGATCCACCTCCACCAGCCCCCTATACAGCGGCCGCACAAACTTCATCCGGCCCACCTTCCCCAGCAGCTCAGCCGTCGGCTCATACACGCTCTTCGCGCGGGCCTTAAGCCCGAGCCCGAAGAAGCGCGCGACGAGCTCGACGTTTTGGGAGGTCGCGAAGGAGTACACGGAGCCCATGGTGTCGATGGAGGAGGCGGGGAGCGGGGGGAGGGTTTGGAGCTTCTCGAGGAAGACGACGGATTGTTGGGCGAGCCAGTGGGAGATGTCCGAGGGGGCGGGTTTAAAGGTGCTGGAGGAGGAGGAGGTGGAGGGGGCCCATTTGTCGGCGAGGGCGAAGCATTCTTTGACCATTGTTTGGTCGAAGTCGGGTTTTGGAGGGTAGCCGGGGGCGTAGAACCAGGTATCCCAGTCTTGGTGCGTTAGTTGTGTTGGCGCTACGGGAAAGGGGGTGGATATGGAGAAAGATTCAACATACCGATTTCGCCCAACTTCCTCTTGGCGTCTGCGTCGCTCTCGAAGAAGTCTAGCAACGTAGACTTGAAATCGAACGAATCCAGACTTTTGAACTTGTACTTTGTGAAGTAATGCGGGATGAAGGTATCCCACTTTTCCTTCCCCACCAGCTTCTCCAGATGGTACAAGAACACGAAGCCCTTCTCATACGGAATCGACGAGAACGCATCATCCGGATCCTTCCCCTTCAAATCCACGACCAATTTCGTGAACTCGTGATCCTCGCCAAACAGCTCGATCGAGTCTTGGAGCGCTTTCCATCCAATAATGGCGCTGAAATCGCGGAACGGCTCCCCGTGAAGCGCGGCTTGGATCCGGCGTTCTAAATACGTCGTCCAACCCTCATTCAGCCAGAAATGCTCCCAGGAAGCGTTGCTGACAAGGTTTCCGCTCCAGCTATGGCTCAGCTCGTGCGCAATGACGTCAATGTTCTGCTTGTCTCCGCTGATGATGGTTGGAGTGGCGAAGGTGAAGACGGGATTCTCCATACCCCCGTACGGGAACGAGGCAGGCAAGATGAGCGCGTTGTACGTGGTCCACGCGTATGGGTAGACGATGGACTCGGCGGCTTCCATGAACTTCTCCATGTCGCCTTCGAGCTCCCATTTGCAAGCTTGCAGCTCCTCAGGGCCCGTCACGACAGTGCTGCGGGGGCCAATGGAGGCGGTGGCAAGGTCTCCGGCAGCGAGGGCAAAAAGGTAGCTGGGGATGGGGTTCTTCTGCTCAAAGGTGTAGGACAGCGTTCCTGAAGCACCTTTTTCACCCGGCTTGTAGTCTTCGGCGCCTGTGGGGAGGCCACTGGCTACGACTGGGAGAGACGAGCGGATCTTGAAAGAGAAGGTCGATTTGACGTCTGGAGTATCTTGGCAGGGAAATACAGAGCGCGCGTGGATGGCTTGACATTGGGAGACTGGACGGTGATGAACGATGGAGATATGGTATCATATTTAGATGAAACTTACACATATATGGGTGCTTCTTGTTAGAAGTTTGGGCGGGCGTGAGCCATTGGAGCGCGGTGCATTTGTCTGTAGTACTCAATTTGACCTTGAGGATTCCGAATTAGCTTTTATGTCTTGTGTTCCCGAAAATGCAGAACAAATCGCAGAACTCACATTGATCGCAAACTCCTTTCCCTTCTCCACCCCCTGTTCAAGCTTAATAGACAACGGACTCCCATATGGCTCCGATCTCTCCGCCACACTCCACTCAACAGCTTTGTCATCCACATTGACGTCTTGGATATCGAGAAAACTGCATAAGTTAGCCCATCATCCTACGGGGATAAGCAAGAAGAATAGAAAACATAGAATCCCGGGGATCGTTACAGATAACCAAAAATCCCCCGAAATCAACCAAATAGCCCGCGACAATCAATCAAGAAATGATCCAGCCAACTACTTCCGCACAATCAACGCAGCGAAGCACCAATCCCCTAACTCTACCCAGTAACCCTTTAAAGAATAAACCCACCTCGTATCCAACACAACCTCCCCCTCCTCCTTCCCCACCAAACTCTCCACCACCAACCTCACCACCCCCGTCAACACCTTCCGTTCAAAGTCAATCTCCAGCTCCGCCGTCGTATGCCGCGTCCGGAACGCATCATAATTGCTCAACGTATTCGGATCGCGCGGCATCCTCGCTACACCTCTATTCGCAAATCCTCTTACGCTAGAATGCGGGGTCCGTGTAGATCTAGAGAAAGAGTTGAGGTTGGGCAGCCAGGCGAGAGGTTTGATGCGGTTCATACGATATCAAAGTGGTGTGGGGGATTCAAGGAAGTAGAGTGAGGAAGGGATTGTTTGGGCAGACGGCGGTGGGTAGCAGCCGATGGAAAGCGTGAGGGTTGGGTGGAGCTGCCTGGGATGGTCTAGTGGGGTAGCCACGTGATGCGAGTTGAAGAGGCAGGTCGGTATCAGCGGTTTTGCGTGAAGGAAATGTTGGAGTTGTGAAGGAACGTGTCGAGTATCGAAGGAATGCCCTTGCTTTATATCGCAGATCCGGCGTTACAGTGAGGCGAAAGTAGGCACAAGGCTTGCCTGCTTATGCTGCCTTCTCCATCTCAACTTCGATTTGACGGGTTGGAAATGGTCGCACACGATCTTCATTCACAGGACGAGAAATACAATCTTCGAAAGACCTTAGATTAAATGCTACAAACTCCCACTCTCCCAACACCCGATGAGAATTGCGACCCCAAAACGGCCTTCAGCTGTAAGAGGGCGTGGTAACATCAAAACACACCCCTTGCCATCCAAACACCTCCAGAACGCTAAAAACGCGCAATTCGCCCGCCGTGCTATACCTCACAGCGAATCGAGTGATGAAATCAATCAGTCTTCGTCCCCCCGCTCCTCCCCCTCCCTCGATCTCTCACAGCCGTCTCCCCATGCGACCTCCCACTCCCATAAAGCCCGGAACCGGATGGGGCGCCCAAAGACTCTGTGGCCTTCCGCCCCCTCCCTAGCGCGTCTGCGTCATCATCATCATCATCGTCGCCAACCTCGAAAGCGTCGTCGCGCAGCTCAATGAGGTCGCCCATATCTCCACCAACGACGCCGATGACGGGGACCGCCGAGCCTCGGCCTGTTCCGTTCTTGGTGGACGGCTCGAGCATAGTCGACGCCCCTTTTGCCATCTTCCGCATCCAGCTCTCGATCGCGCCGCCGACGTTCTCGAGATCAATGCCGCCGCCTCCTGCAACGCGTCCACCGCTATTGGCTGTCTGGAACGAGTTCCCAGCATCGGAGCCATCAAGGCCGGCGTCATCCAAGAGGCCGGGATTCCAGGGCGTGAAATACTCCTGTCCTGGGGGTGGCGCGACATTTGGGAGGTGCGAGGCGAAGAGCTTGTTTAGGCCGTCTTGGGCAGGGCCAGGGCTGCGGACGTTCTTACCCATGGTCCCAACGCCGCCAGGCCCGTGGAGGTGGAACTGTGATATGCTTGATGTGCGTTGGCGGGCACCAGGACGCACTGGGGGGCTGTTGCTCGCGATGGGTGTGATTGTCGCGGTGTTACCGCCTTTGTTACTGTTTACAGAAGGGGAATGGGCATGGGAAGATACGGTGGAGAGCGAGGAGCGAGGTAGGTCGAAAGAGGAGGATGCTGTGGGGGTGTCTGAGAATGTGAGTGATTTCCGACGGGCGGGCGGGAAAAAGCCAAGGGTTCGACGTGGGAGACGCGCGACTTCGGTAGGATTCGCGTCGTTCGGGAAGACGACCCAGGACTCGTGCTTCCAAGGTGGTTCGGAATCTGCATTTGATGTTGATGAGGGAGGACGAGGTGCTGATGTGATTTGGTTCGTAGAATGCCATCCATTAGTGAGGGTCGGAGTCTGTGTAGGAGTTCTTTCGTTATCCGAAGTGCTATCGCCATATCCACCTAGGAGAAGGTCGTCATCTACGTGGTTGTTAGGGTCCGGGACTGGCCGCCCTTTTACTCCGCATGCATCCACTGGCAGTACAATTGTCTTTCGCGTCTGAACAGTATCATTCGGCCACATCCGATTTGCTTTCCGAAGCACAGCAGGCTGGCAGTTGTATCGAATAGTAATTCCTGCAAGGGTGTCCTCTGGCCGAACTCGATGAACGTAAACCAAGGCATCCCGATCGTCCTGTTCGGCTGGGGGAGCAGACGTGGAGAGGCGTTCGTCGGAGTTCCGCCGCTTTATCCGCCCTACAGCATCTGGATAGATGTTCCCGTCTGCAGCGAGAAGATCCCTCCGCTTCAATGCCCTGACCATATTCTCTCTCTCTTCCTGTGATCCTGCGCCGATCTGCGGACCTGATGACGCGGAGGGCCCCCATTGCTTCGGTGGCGCGCTGCTAGCCGTCCTGCGGTGGGTAGCTTGCAATGGTCTCCTCCGCCGTGATTGCTTTCTATCTGGCGACGTGTCGCTTCCTAGGACATTGGAGGCGAGTCCTTGAATTGCTGACCACGAATTCCCTAAAAGACCGGAGAGACCTGCAGCAGCCTCCTGACTGCCTCCTTGTCCAAATATACTTGCTGAGCTTGGAATGCCGGAAAGGTTCGACCGTGCGGCAGTCCTTGAGGGTTCGGCCCGGGAAGGGTTCGTGCTCGGGATCGGTGACGCGGCTCGAGAAGTGAAGGGCGATGCGAAAGGAGAGGATTTGCCAGTGTTTTGTCCGCTAGTTGGATTCGCGTCAGACTCATCGTCGAGTCCAGATATCAAGCGGCGATTGCGAGGCCTGAGGGACGAGGCTGTGGGCGTGGAGCTCGTCTTGGAGGAGTGGGAGGTAGTGGGGTTCATGGCCTCTCGAGCCCTGGCGGTACGGGTGGATTTGGAGCGGCATAGGATATACGAGCTTAGGGGCGGAAAGGGCTTGGAAGACACTCAGGAAAGCATTATCGTGGTGGTTTGCGACACAAGAGGAGGAGAGGAATGGAGTGGAGTTGCGGTAGACGTTGGAACGGACCCACTGCTGACAGCGGCTCTTCTGCGGCGCGGGAGGACTGCAAGGCTGCGCCTACTTCAAGAACACCTTTATTTTGGTATATTATGCTATATAGACGATGTTTTGATTGCTGTTTTATTCCGACTAACTATAGAGCTAAAATTCTGCTCTCTCAATACCGTCTAATGATTGTAAGGCCAGATAGCGTTTGATTCGGATGATCGACCCCTCCTTTTCCTGAAGCGATTGAATATTCACTCAAGAACATCTCAGATATAGAACTCTTCGAGGAGTTTTTCCCTACGTGGGATAGGAATATAATACCACAAGGATGCTTCCAGTATCGACATATTTCACGCTGTGCATGAGCCAGAAAGGTTCAGGAGCTTTCGCCATGTTTCACACCGAGCGGCACTAACATCCAGGTGGTTCTACCCTTTGTTGGTGTGGGGCTAAAACAGTCCTCAATAAGAATCATATCTCAATGCCTTGAAGAGCAACACGTTCGAGTGCTGGGCCTTTAGCTCGATACTACTATTTTTGAATCGCCCTTCGTAGCTTCGGAAGACTGTATATATAAGGACAGATCCTCCGGCACGCAACAACCCTCATGCCATATCTGCCGACAATCACGGCTTGACAGGTAAATCAAATATAAAAACTCGATAAAATGATATCGCTCCCCAGCCCGAACCATTGCTTTGCCACAATACGCCACCCATCACTGTATGATGGTGGAAAAATCCCAGACCGGTATTCCTTTAGATGCCTAATATCATCGCATGATTCCCAGTATTTACCAGTTCTTCCATCCCATCCCATTCGACGCCCATTCGAAGCAGTATTTTGTAGTCCGATATCGCCGTTTAGAAGCCGTTCAGGTGATTCTCACCATTGATCCCGAAAAAGTTGAACCTATTCGTACAGAAAACGCCAAATACGTCAGTCCGTGTTCTCGTGTTTCTTCATGTTCCATTATACGCAGACTGCGGATGATTGTACATGCTCAGGAGGTCCGACGGGTCGGCGGAATTCGACTGCTGAAGAAACACGTACCAGTCCTCAACGTTCAGCGTTGTGGGCACGATGGGGTTTCGTCCGTTGCTGCTGTTGCTCCATGTGTCGTCGCCACCTGCCCCTTGCTGGTGCTGTGCCATCATGTCAACGTGCGAAGACCACCCGTTGGGGTCCGTTTGGTCGAAGCCGGGTATCGTAGCGCTATGGGGTGTTTGCATGTGATGTGCGCCGGCAGACTGCATGTTGGCGTTGTGCGGATGCATCGGCATCGATTGGTGAGGTCGTGATAGAGCTGGGTCCACGAGGCCGTTCTGATTCGGTGAGATGGCGGGGAAGTTGACATGAGTGTCCGCAGGAAATAGCTGATCAGGCTGGAAGTTTTGCCAAAGCTCCTGAGAGATGTTCGGTGAATTCCGTGTGACCAAAAAGAGCTCTGGAGGAGTGCCCGGATATGAGTATGACGGGTTGAAAGGAGTAGTTGGACGTGTTCCGGACCGCGAAGGGCCCATGAAAGCATCGCTGTTTTGTCGAGGCATGTGTGGAGAGGTGGCGGTCATATTCGGCATTGATTGCTGTTGTATGTCCCGGGACGGTGTGACGGCTGGCGTCTGCGGTCTCGAGCGCTCATACGATACCTGAGCAGCTGGTGGTCCATTGGAGAAGCCAAGGTCCATGTCGTCAAACTTTCTCTTGGATGCTGCATCCTGTGTGGGTTTCGGCGGCGGATGAGGCACTGACTGCTTGTTCTTCTGATGCCGTTTGCCAGCAGCCTTTTGCAGCCTCTCTTCCAAGTGCTTGTTGCCGAGAATAGACTCAAAGAGAGTATGAACCATCTTCGCCACTAGCCACACCTTGGACACTTCTTTCAAGGCATCCATGCAAGTCTGAAGACGCGCCTCGGTTGCTGAGACGATTGACTTGTTGGATGATCGCATCTGGTACACGTGCATGATTAGGGCTGAGAAAAGACTGTACACACTAGGAGGCATTAGCTGAGCTCATCCTAGGTCTAATTGAGGACCTACATGAATGCCGGCGTATATCGTAGTTCGTCGTGTGCTCGTAGATTTTCGATTATGGATGTGATCATAGCCGCCGCTTGGTAAGCAATATTCCTAGATGGATATGCTGTTTCTTCCGAGGAAAACCCATTCGCATTGGCCTTGGGTGAGCCAGCGGGCGGCATGTGGGCGCGATGCAGCAAACATAGCGTAGTACTAACTGGTTAGCGTGGCCTTAATAGAATGAGGCAGCAGACTTACTAGTAATTAGAATGAAGTAATGCAGCCCAGAAATGATGATTTGACCTATCCCATAACACGTCGGCGGGACAGTGTTGTAACCAATCCGCCAAGGCCATGTCACTGTGGGTGAGATCAATAGCGTTAGTACGTCGATATTTGGAAGCAACAGAGTATTGTTGCGATAGAACTAGGCCCATGATCTCGCACAATTTGACGTAGTTGATGAAGAAGTGAACATGAACGGGTTCTGGTGGATATTCCGCAGGCCGGTCGGGCTCGTCTTCTACAAAGTCGTCTTCAGAGATCATCTCGACGTCGGAGTCTTCCGGATTGATGGCCACCGGTCTGCCGAGCGCGACTGCGACTGATCGGTCTCTGGAAAACAGCGTCCACCAGATCCTCTTCCATAGTCGTTTGTCTGACCTGCTGAGCTGGGATCCCTCGACACTATTCTGGTTAGCGAAATTTCAGTGTTGAGGAACTCAAAATCTCACCTTCGGTGCATGCCAGATCCCTGCGCAACTACTATGCCTACCCTACTCCAGTAGAACACGTTTTTGGTAACATCTATGCATTGATTAGTTTGGAAATGCGGCTAGAGTCCAGGACTCCAAACTTACCTTCTGGGCCTTCCCAGTACCACCCCATGAGAATGACAGACTGGACAATGGTGACTCGGTCATCCTCGTAGTTTGCATCATACAAAGCCTTTGCTCGCTTGTAGAATGTCATGGCTGCTGGAGTAGTTGAACCGCTTGGATCCATCAACTGGGGATTCGTACACACACGGGAACCGGCCAATAAGATCGCTTGGAGTAGTAGAAGTGAGGGTGGATTCTTCGGGTCACGGTACTGTCGCATGAAGCGGCTGCGGTTGATAACAGGGACCACCGGAGCCACCCATTTGAAGAAGGCTTCGACCAGCTCGTCGCATAATGCTCGTGGAGGGAGGAGGAATGCCCCGCGCTGGTGCAAAATGTCAATCTCCATGTTGTCCAGCTCGTTCACTCGGGCTTTCGCCCCTCGCACGTTCTCTGGCAGGGGATAGTGCACGACGTCGGTCGTACCATAGCGGTCGTGAACAAGAAGTGACAGGTTTGAGGATTCTCCTAGATACGCCACGCGTCCGGCCTCCTTGATGGGTGCTCTGGCAAACTTTGGCTTCATGAACTGCACATACATGCCATTGTGCGAGTTCTGCTGGGCCGCATAGGCGTTGTTGATGGCCGTTGTGGGAGTGCCATCCGCCGAGTGGTATACGGTCGTCTTGTCTCGCGGTGGGCCATCCGGATTCTCGTCCACAGTCGCGGGGGACCTATCGACTTCAGTGTTACTGTCTCCACGATCGCTATGAAAAGGCAGCAGTCAGCTTGGCTTGTCTTCGTTGGATGTGCCCAGGGCCGTACCTCTCGCCATCCTTAGCCTTGACCTGGGTCTTCTTGCGCTTCGGGGTGGGGATGCGGCACTCGATGGAGAAGGCGGTGCAGTTCGTACACGGCACGCCTAAGCTGGCAGCGTCGCAGCGGACCTGTCTGTGTTATTCGCTGGTGGTCGGTGGGCGAGTCTCGGGGCCTTACTTTGCGTGCATGGCATGTCTGCTCGCGCCATGATTAGCACAACTCAAGAACTGTAATCCACCAAAGGCTGGACGAAACCTCGGTGCCGAGGCACTCTGCGCAGATAGATATAACGACAGTCCCGCACTGGAGTAACGCGGGCGTGGAGCGCAGAACACCAGCAAAGCTATACAGAAAGCGGGAGCACTCACTTCACATGCCCGACTGGCGCGCTGCCGTCTGAAGCTCGGGTGGCCGATCTGCTGCGAGTTCCTGCGGTGGGTGAGCAAGCGAAGGCCGGTTTGCGACAGCAAGAGGATGCCTACGGGACTGGATTGCCCTGGGGCGCTTGCGAGGCCGAGGGCGCCGGGGCGGCCATGAAGCTGTGCTCGCCCGACATGCTGCTGCTGCTTTGTGAGGGCTCTGTCTGGTGTTCGCAGGCCGTGATATGTAGGCACGTAGGTAGCGTCGGGCTGGGATTGTGGTGGCCGGCTTTCCCCAGACCAAAACGACGTCTTCCAGGCCTAGTATGTATTATTTAGTGGCCGGGGGGATCATCTGCAGAAAACAGCCGTGCAGCAGACCTCTTCTCTTTTCGAATGCACCTCCGAAAGTGCTTCCCTTTGCCCTGTGGCCCCAAGCCTACTGCAGAACTGTCCCGCCCGCCGTTCTTCGTAATCGAGAGATGCTTTGTATGTAGCGCCCGCCTTTGTCCGCCGCCGTCATCTGCGCACGACTCCACATCCCGAGCGCGCCCCGCGTCCAGCGCATCATGAAGCACTCCTCCGACGACTCCCGCTGCGTTATATAATACATATAATACCCGCTACGTCTCTCGCTCCGCCATGAGATGTCGGCCTCCGTAGGTACTTTGGATACTGTGCTCTAGCAGACGCACCAGCCCGCCACCTTACCAACACCAGCTCGCCTCTTCCTTTTGCGGTTGCCGTATCGTTTGCTACTAACTAGCTAGGCCCGGGAGTGCCACTCGCATTATCGTTTCTCGCCGCTAGTACTTGCTCAGAGCTCCTGAAACGGTGCCGTTGGGGCTGAGTGCTTCATGTCCAGCTCCAACTTTAGTCTCTCGCCGCGTCAGGAACAAGACGACCACAGAAACGTAGGCAAAATCCCTTTTCGCAAGGTTCCGGACAGCTATTGTGTGGTTAACTTGCTTTCGCGACGACCGTATACGACGTTAGCTCGCACACCACGGAGCATTGCCCGGCCCTTCCCTCACTCTGCGACCTGGCTCTCCTGAAAGCCGGCTCAGTCGAGCTTTGGGGCTGCTACGGGCTCCTAGCGCTTTCATGCGAGCCTCCTCTGGGCCTCCTTTGGGCCCCATCTCCATTGCTTCCGTCTCTCTTGGACATTCTTGGAGCCGCTCCGCCCACTACCAACCACGAGGTGCAGCCGATTACATCCTGTCATTTCCCTGAGCAGGCTCCGACGTACTTTGGTACGTAGATTGATCACATTCACGATCTGCAGCTAGTCCGATATGTCACGCAGTCCGCGGATAGCCCAGTGGCCAGATAGGGTATCCTTGCCAACGGCTGCCTCCACGTTGCGGAACGACTGATCTATCTTCGGGCCTCTCATCATAGTTAGGACGTCGCTTGTCGACGCGTCTTTGTTTTCAGATCTGTCAATCTCTGATTGCTTCTTCCGAGCTTCAACTAAGAATGTCTCGCTCGCTGCGCGTTTCGGACTTGTCTCTATGGCAAGACGCCCGAAGAGGTGATATTTCCTGACACTTCTCAAACAGATCGTTCCTGGCGCTTGGAAACGGTGCTAGCTACGAGATCTATAGTCTATGCCTGACGTAGAGTAGGCTCTGTCTTGACGTCGAACGCCACGTCTGCCTTACAAGGCCCAGATCATGCTTCCTTTTGCTTCTATATTCACCGAGATCGTTCCGTCTAACCACCTTCCATCAACGGTCATGGTCTTTCCTCCATCGTATCGTCCCGCCTAGAAACCGTAATCCCGCAGATCCTACGTTGGGACCCACAACCTAGGCTTGAATATGCCCAATGATGTTCCATCTTTCGTCTTCTCCTCAACAAACTCTTCTGTCGCCCAGACGAATGCCTGGTGCTCCTACTAACAGTCAGCCAACAGCAGCGACAATCAGACTGTAATCTTACCTCAGGAGCCAGAACGACCTCCAAATCTCCCTCTTTCTCTATCCCCTCGACTTCGACCTCCACGTTCACCTTAGCCCACCTGTCCGTTCTTCCAGGCCTCATATCCTTCCAGTCCAGCTGCGCGACTAGTTTCACGAACCGCTTTGCCTTCAATCCCGTCTCCTCCAACAACTCCCTCTCGACGCCGTGCAGAATAGTCTCATCGGTCTCTTCACAGCCACCTCCTGGGACTTCCTATCGGTCCGTTAGTATTGTGAAACTACGCTAGAGAAATGATAAATGTGTTACCCAGAAGTTTGGGAATCCGCGGTCGGTGGCGCTGCGTTGTATAAGCAGCAGCCGCTTCTTGTGGTACACAACGGCACCGATGGCTAGGGCATCGAAATGCGGGTTCTGCTTGAAGAATTCGGCTCTGGTGATGGCGTATTTTTCCAGATCTGGTGGTATGGAGGTGTAGAGTGTAGAGGTACTTGAATCTGATTGTGCCGTAGACATGATTGCGGTGAGGGGAGGTTAATTAGCGGCCGATTGGCTTTGCACGTATGATGGTCGTAGCCGCAACTCAATTTAGATCTTTACTCCAACTTAGATCTTCTCTCCAGTTTGGAAAGGCGAAAACTTGAGATATAGGCTGGTCGTCCAGCCGCGATGTTGAAATTAAGTAATTGTGGCTGCCTGATCGTATCGCCAGTGTCACGACCAAAAGATCGTAGCCTCCACAACAATAAAATCCAAAAGTGGGGCGAAACATATTCAGCCGCATCTTAGTGGCCCGCCGGTGTGCAATTCATAGCTGCCTTACAGTAGCACACACCGCTCCAAAAGAAACCTTACAAAAAGAAGAACCATTATACGGATCCAGTTCACACGGTACCTAAAAAGCTCTAGCCCTGTTCATATCCTGCTCTACCCAAACCTTGGACGTGCCCCCAGCGCCCCACGTCCGCAAGCACATGCAAACCGCAAGGCTCCCCGCAAAAGGCAATCCTCGCTTGAGGCCGTCACGCCCGAAGCAAACGTCTCGGTTCGCCCGTTTTCACATGCAATTCCCGCGGCCCTGAGGTCAGATCCTAGATGCCGACGCGGTAGATCAGGCCCGCGGTCGCCACGCGCGAGAATGGTCCTGGGGCCACAAGGCTAATGGACCAGGGAAGTAACAGGCGCACCGGGAGGGAGGGGTGTTTGGCGTTAGGCTGGTGATGGGGTGCTGGAGGATTGCCTCAGATCCTGGCAGCCTGGCATGCGGGGCGTGGGAAAGGTGGTGCTTTGTTCTATACAGTTCTTGCTTGAAGTGGTTTAATGTATTATTGGGGATTCAAATGGGATAGAAGTTCTTCGTTCTGGGATCGGTGCAAACTTCTCAAGGCTCTTTAAGCAGTGGTGAACAGGTGCAGCTAGAAGGCAGCGTGTTAACCTAGCGTTAATAGAGAGTGGCAGTCTACAAAACCATAAGGTATATACACACTATCTACGTGCTATATATGCTTGTTTAGTACCGCTTGAGGTCCGTCAGTATGTGCTATTCATACAAGGGTATACACCAGCTTTGGCAAGCCTGATCGCTCTTCGGGCCACCGCAGAAAGCGTTGAACCGCTTGAGTGCGCCATTCTGGCTTTTACAAGATTGGTGAGCCGGGATTGGGGGATACCGAGCCTCTAATGGTAATTGGACATGCAATTGAGGAGTGAAGTGGGAGGGCATTGTCTTTGGTCCCGTGATGCCGTACCCCGCTTTACCGTTTCGGGACTAGCACAATCCGATCTTCACGACAATCCAAACAACGGGCGTCAATCACCACCTCACTTTGCACCCACCATCTTCCACAACTGCACCCGCGCACCGCGCTCTCCACAGCCTCGACATTCCTCAACCACGACTCTACCTCTATCCACGCTGCGATCAACGACAAAACCATGCCGCGCCCTAAGCGGACCAAGGTCGCGTCCACACGCGTCGCTCAGGCGCAAGCACCCACGGCCGTCTCGACTCGGCGCAACCCACCACGAAACGCAACGACCGAGCCCCCCCAGATCAGCGGAGACGGCGATGGCCTAGTAATCGCAGCTACCAAACCTCGTGTGAAGCACCCGTGGGATCTCCCCGAGGAACCCGATGTCGATTACTACATGACTGGCGGCCTGGGCGAAGGCGATGTCGCGGGCGCGCACAAGCTCATACCAGATCCTTATGAAGCGAAATCGGCGGCGGAGCGCAAGGCGAAACGGGCGGCCCAGCGTGCAGCTAAGAAAATCACACCGGACAAGAAGCATGCGAAGGCGATTGAGGCGCTGAAGAAGAAGCGGGATGAGGCCGCGGGGGCGAAGGCGAAGAAGGCGCGGAAGAGCGCGTCACCAGAAGTTGTCATTCCTTCGAGGAGGACTAGCGGAGACCAGGCCACCGAGGCATCCAGCGACGATCAACAGCCGACATCTGCGCAGAAACCGGCCCCGTCACCAACGCCTAGTCCCTCGCCTGCGAAGGGCGCATACCCGCCTTCAGCGCTCAAGGCGCAAGGAACTCCAGCTATGGAGACGTCGATGATGGCTTTGACGAATTTCAAGAGGAGGTCGCGACAGCCCAGCATTCTGCGGATGGTACAGCAGCCAAGCTCCGATGACAACGAGAGCGATGTCGATTTGGATTTCTTGGACGACTTCAACCCCGATAATGAGTCAACGCCACTCCACGTGCACAAGCAATCGGGAGAAGAGGGGCCAGGCGAGGAGAGCACCTTGAGGTCGGCCAGCACCGGGCAGTCCTCAGGCTCCAGGAAGCGTAAAGCTCCGTCTCCAGAAGTGCAGGTCCCAGCATCATCTCCACCCGCGCCATCCTCACCACCTGCGGACTTCCCACAGTCCAGTCCTCTCTCACGTCTCGCAACACCCTCCGAGCACATTCTAGAAACCCAAGAGAACCAACTCCCAGTCTCTTCACCCCAAGCACCCGAAGTCTGGAGCTCAACCATGGCACCTCCACTATCCAGCAGCCCGGAACCATCCAGCCCCTCCAAACAGCCCGAAGAACGCCACCCCAAGCGCCGCAAAACTGACGAGTTTGACGACCTCTATGATGTTACACCCCGCGCATCCGACGACGAGGCCGCTCCCACTACTAAAGCAAAGAAGCCCGTGAAGGCGAGGAAACCCGCCCGCGCACCCACTCTCTCCACCGCCAAACTCCAAGCCCTCCTCCCGCGTCGCCGCCAGCAGCCTCGTCGGGCTGCCGAGAAAGTAGACGAGTTCGACATCCCTTCCTCCGACCCCCTGGACTCCCACATGCCCGACTCAGACCAAGACGAGCTCTCCATCGTCGCGCCCCGCCGCAGGGTCGCCAAGACGCCCGCCCGCGGCCAGCCAGCCAAAACCGCGAAGTCACTCGCGCAGCTCAGCGCCAAGAAGAAACCCGCCGAGACCAAGGCGAAGAGGGGCCGACCGCGCAAGGATACCAAGAGCGCTGGTGTGGCAAGGACGGCGGCGCCTCCTACGCGGACCTACGGGCGCAGGCATTCCGATAAGGAGAACGAGAACGAGAATGAGGACAGTGTCTGGGTAGCTGGCGAGTCAGACCACGAGCACGCGGAAGAGGGCCAGACGACGATCGAAGAGGCGCTGATGAGTCGAGAGTTGCGGGAGCAGGCGGAGAAGTTTAGGAAGATTGACCAGGTGGAGCTGGAGTTTGAGAGTGTGGATATGCATGGGAGTTCGAGTCCGTGGCGGTGAGCGGGTGCATGCTGCGAGATCGATGAATATTTTAAGATTGGGGTGGTTGAGAGGGTTCAAGGCGAGTGTTGGCCTGGCTTGGCTAGGCTTCCATGATAGATGCTACGATCGATGAAGTTCTAAAATTGGGGTAGTGGAGAAGGTTTTGAGGTTAGTGATGTTGGCTTGGCTTGGCTTGGCTAGGTTCTATGATGGGCGGATTCAGCGTCTCATTGATTATTGCACAAGACGGAGGTATGGAGTATACGGTATGGCGTGGCATGGGCATGGCACGAAAGTCCTCACGAGCGATGAGTTATGGACGGACGGCGGCTTTCTTTTGACTTTTGGCGGAGATCTGCGGATCGTGTATATTGCAACCCGGGTAGGGTTCTTGAGAGGGAATGGTGCGAGGTGCTTCTGGGCAGATTGTCTAGGACTTTGATGAAAGATGGATGCTGAAATTCTACCTCTTACTTGTCTTATGATTTGTGTGGTGATTGGTATACAGTACTAGACCATGAGTCTATACCGCAATGAAATCGACGTTACAGTATTAAGCCATAAGTTTAGGCACACGGATATCACTGCTTGAGTGCCGCTTTTGCAAGCTGGATGCCACTATCAGGAGCAGCCCCATTATCGGGATTCCTCTTAGTCAATAGGAAGCGCCAACTACACTGATCATAACTTAAGTTGACGCCTACAGTGAATAGCTAGCTAGTCAAGAGGCAGCTCAGGTTCCGCTTTCTAGTTTATAAAGATCTTTAATAGTGGCAGTCTACAAGGGGCGAGGAACACCAAAACGACCCCAAATCAGTAGCTTCACAAAGCTGTATCTCAGCACCACGAGAAGATAATAAGTTCCAGGAAGCTGGAATACTCCCATAGACACCTATCCATCACATCCATCGAGCAAAGAGATTTTACTGTGATGTTGTGATTGTTGTAAAGCTGGTTTTCGGATTTTGGTGAGCAGCTTACGTAGGGTGATTATGCGCCCCTTGAATTGTGCACAGACGTCACTGTAAATTCCAAGGTCTCCCTAAGCATCCTACATCAACCCACGCCACGAACAAGTGTGAAATGATGAGAAAGACATGTTTTTGGGACGGCTTTTTCCATTGGGTTGCATTTATGGGGCCAGGGGAAAGTTCGAGGTGGGGCGGCCGCGGCGGTGAGCTTAATCCCTGTCAAGATGTGTTGGCAATCCTTCTTAAGCCGCAAAAACAAAATGTGTATACGTGCTTCTCGACAAGTCAATTGTGATGGAATCTCATATGTTTGGGTTTGGACTGAACGAGCGGGAAGCCGGTAGGCCTGGAGCATTCAAAACCTTGAGGCTGGAGAAGCTGACACAAGAGTAGCTCTAAGGTCGGAGCTCTGGACAGGTTCAGAGACGAGAGCAAGTATCTTGAAAACGGCAGAAGGAGCAGTATCTCCCCAACCTGGTGCATACCCAGAGCTGGGCGGCCCTCGAACTCGACTGGAAAATGCCCAGTTCTCGACAGACATCGGTCACGAGAATCCCTTCCTCGACCCCTTGCTCGAGGTGGAGAGCTGGGAAGATGATTCGGAGGAAGACCGGAGAGTTTTGATCCCACCAAATATCACCCCACCCCGCCGCCATTCCTCGGATTTCGAAAACAGCAAAACCCCTAGCGTAACAGTCGATCTCGGCAGCGACCTTTCGACTTCTATCAAACCGTCGGCACCGCCCGAAGATTTGAGTCAGAGTGAACTCATTGACGAGGTTCATCGCCTGCGAAGACAGCTATACGAGAAGGAGCAAATACTGAGGGAAGCAAAGCATGGATTCGGCCTTGAGAAGCGGAAGAGGAGCTACCGTCTCGATGACGAGTACTTGAGGGCTGAAATGATTCGATTACAACGAAATATTAAGAGATGGGCAAGGACGCATTTTACCAACGAGGAAGGCTACACTACCAAATCAGCTGCGAAAAGTTTTCAGCACCTCACTGAGAATCATGAAATATGGTTGCTCTCCAAGCCGAACCGTCGTTTCCTTATCGAGGCTCGACTATGGGATCTACTCCTGGATTTCGTGATTACACCACATCCTCGCGAGCGGTTTGGTTTCGTTTGGGCTGGAGGATTAGCAAAGCGAAAGCGGCACATCCGTGACCGTGGGCCTCGGAAAGGCAATCTGGTATCCCTGGATTCGACTCTTCGAAAAGGTATGCGTTTGCGTTTGTGACAAGCTGAACCTATATGCTGAATATTGCAGGAACTCGATCCAATACTGTTGAATATGAAGAGTACCACGAATGGAGATCCTTGACGTATAACCTCCTGTTCCCAGGGAGAGGGCGGGAAGCAACGCCTCGAATCGACATGAGAGAAGTGATTGGCCAGCGAGATTTGATCACTCACAAGATATGGAAAGACCTGCGATCCTACGTCACACGCGCAAATAAACCAACTGCCAAGGACGATCTGCGTGATATTGTTCGCGACGCGATGGCCTTGGACGTTGATTTTAAGAAACAAAAAGCGGACTTCTCCTTTGGCTCTTGGGGCGACGCTCTGTATGGCTACGAGTTTGTGCCTGAGCATATGGAAGATCTTAGGAGGTCAAGCAAGCGGGATATTGTCCAGCTCATGGTTTCGCCAGCGCTCTTCAAACGTGGAGACTCATCCGGTCATAATTATCATAAACCAAAGCTCAAGATTGTTGATGCGAGAGTCATTTGCAACGGTCCTAATCCGTCGCAGAAGAAGTCCTTCTTGAAGAACTTATATAGCACTGCTCCGAAGAGAAGTAAGAGACGGAATGTAGTGGTAAAATGAAAATCGGCTAGAAATCGTTATAGCATCCTGCTCCGGCATCGTTCCATCTATATTCGACCCCCTGGAAGTCTTCTATTGATCTATCGGTTCTAAAGTGCCTCCCGTCCGTAGTGCCACAAACAGTTGCGAGGATCCATAGAATCAACGAAATGAGGTCCAACTCGGGGACGAGGAGTGAACACTGCGTACATCCCGCCTCGTCGTCTTCCTCTCCATGACTACAAGGGTAGAATCCTGTCTACGGTCAGAGATCTCAAAGCAAACTGTGAGAGGCACCTTGGACAAACTCGGCGCCTTTTAGCTGCAAATACCTTCGGATACAACTTCGTAGAAAGGATACCGGGATACTACATACATACCACTGTACCCGTGGTAGTTCCTTCATAAGCCTTTTTTGGTCTCGCCCTCTACACCGGGAGCGTTGTTCGAGAGTGTTGTGTGAAAAGGACAAAGTGTGGGGTGTCACTCAAGTCTCTTATTTAGGGTAGTAGATGTCTTTCTTACAACCACAATTACTAAAAAATGGATTGTCAAAAGCGCCCTGAAGGCGGTGGAGCTAAGAGAAATTAGACTACAGTAACAGGCCACAAGTCTGGGCACACTGGCTCGCCACTGCTGGAGGTTCCGCCGCAGGGTTTTGATGATCCAAGGGTGACTTCGAGGTTCAAGCAGTGTGAATTAGACTGCCTCTTGACTACTTAGCTGCTCAGCAGCTAGGCTACCCTTGACAGTGGTGTCGAGTGAGCAAGTTGGCCCTAAGCTGAAATGAGTCCATGTGCCCGGACTCATGGTCTAGTACTGTACGTAGGTAGTCGAAGATACCGCACAGTCCTCACAGATTTCATCCCCACCGTGACCAAGCCCCTTTCATTCAACGTAAAATCCTCCTTGAGGATTCTCCGAAGTCCGAACAGTTCGCCATAGTCGTATACATATGCGCCTTTCTATGGATCGTTACAGTTGTTATTATTGACAGGTTCAGGTCCCTGTGTCGAAGGGCTAGCCATGGAAAGGGTGGTGTTCGCACACATATTTGGGGCGGGTGGACTTCTAGTTGCTCGTCGGGAAATGCCTCCTTCTATGGCGGCCGTGGGTGCTCCCTCTTCTCTATTTTCGTCAATTGATCAGATATCCGTACGAACGTTCCAATGGATGTGACTTATGAAGGTTGCCTGTGTGTCCTCGCCGAGGCCTGCCGTTCGTATTCGCGCGTTCGTCGTGTTCGGGATTGTTGCCCATTGACATCGAGCGGGTGAAAGAGTCGTTGGAGGGCTAGGGACACTCCCCTCCATTTCTAAAGCAGAGATTTGACAAGTGGGAGATGTCGTTGAGGCTGTCGAAGTCCCGTAGTGATGCCGTTCGTCGTCCTCGCGCCTTCGCGCCTGCTCACCACGTGCCCTTCTCCATCGGGCAACTCTTGGCAGCCGTGAGGGTCTGGAAAAAGTGTGGAGTCCTGTAGACCCCCCTCTAGCCCGGTGAAATGAAGCACGCACTACCCAACCACTTCCTCATAAATACTACTTCGCTAGGCGAACAACGTCCTGCTTTCAGATTTGTACTACGAGGTGTGGTTGTAGACTTATTCGCGAAAACGCGCATTTGACGGCGGGAGACTCGAAAAATTGAGTTCGGCGGATGAGGTTTTTCCGGAACATTGCTCCTGCCACCGCCCATCTCCTTCCGGAAACTCTTGGCCGCTACGAGGGCCCGAAGTGTTGAACGCCTAATGGCCGCAGCGGCCTGTTTCGAGTTTTCGGGGCCAACCACCTTCTCAGGGATAACTCAACAACGACACCTCGCAGACAAGATCCGAAACCGGGACGTGATTCGCCTGGTCAACTAGTATTTTTCAAGAAGTTGTGGAAAGAAGAGCTGGTGCTAATGGAAAGATAGGGGTGGGGTCGAGAGGCTGGAGGGAGGAAAAATCGAGCCTGACGGGCCTGCAGACTTAGAAAAGTGCCAGATTCGAACTCCAACCTACTCAGCCCTCTCAATACTGCCTTCAAGAGGCCGCGAGTACCTACCGTATGCTTCTGCACTGCCTCGGTCCTGCGCGCTCCAGGAGAACGATCATCGAAGCTCACTGCAGACGGCTCAGGAGCCAAACCGCACCCATCAAGCGTTTTCAATCACAACAGACATCACAATGGCTATCGCAATGAACAGGGCAATAAGTGGTTTGCTGTCGAGTTAGTAGATAAGTTCATTACCACCTGGGCATGACGGACAAAAGGGGGTATGAAGGAAGGACGAAGTCCACAGCGCTCTGGATAAAGCCACAGCTCGGGCCCAGGTTCCCCAGATTTTCCTTGCTTTCAGTGGAGACACGGTGCAGCAATACCCGAGCGGGATGCCGTATTCGTCTCCCCGGTTGCCCCGTCTCGAGGCATGCGTGCTCTTTTCCCCTCTACCCCATTGCCTCACTGCGAGACCACGGCCCGCATAAAGACGACTCCTCACCGCGCTACTAATCATGGCCGCAAACCGCATCCAGCTCTCCCTCGAACTCAAAACCACAGCCTCGCACGCCTTCGAGAAAGTCACGTTCCACGACACCGGCAAGACTAAGCTCCTTGAACGACCCAACGCTGCGTCTAGCACAGCCTCTATATCGTTGACCACCAAGCCATACGAGTATCGCGCCGAACGCACAGTCGACGGCAAAACGATCGCCTCTCGCTCCTCCCTCTCCAGATTCCAAAAGAAGAACACGACCTACGATACGAGCCAGCTTTAGCAAAACACCCATAACGTGACAGTTGCTAAACTATCTACGACCCTACGTCACGATGTCCACCGACCCAAAGCCCCTCCGCATCGCCATCGGCAGCGACGAAGCCGGCGTCTCCTACAAAGCGGCCATCAAAGCCGACCTCGAAAAGAACCCCCTCGTCGCCTCCGTCACCGACGTCGGCGTCCCCGCTTCCTCTGATAAAACGGCTTACCCGCACATCGCCGTCGACGCCGCTAAGCTCATCACCTCGGGCGCGGCGGACCGCGCGATCCTCATCTGTGGAACTGGTCTTGGTGTGGCTATCTCAGCGAACAAGGTGCCCGGGATTCGAGCGGTGACGGCACATGACAGTTTCAGTGTGGAGCGGGCGGTGCTGAGTAATGATGCACAGGTGCTGTGTATGGGGGAGCGGGTAGTAGGGATAGAGTTGGCGAGGAGGTTAGCGAAGGAGTATTTGGGGTATAGGTTTGATACGAGTAGTCCGAGTGCTGCGAAGGTGCAGGCGATTATGGATCACGAGACGAAGAATTTTGCGAATTGAAGCGCATTAGGGCAGAGGAATAAAGCTTTAGGGAAGAAAAGAGGGGGAAGAGGGGAGACGCTGCGGGTTGTATCGTTAGTACGAAGAATAGTCGTCGTTGTCAATGAGATTGCATAGCGGAAAAATCATGGCTCCTGTTCTGCATAATATTGGGGTGGCGGACGCAACACAAAAATGAACTCGTAAGAAAGATTAATTCAGCTTCAATTCGGTATGCCAGAACAACCAAGCTTGGTCAAAAATGAGCTCATAAGAGGGCAATATGTATAAGGGGTGCAAATCACATTACGTCGTCCTACCAAAGTGCAATATCAAGAAATGGGATATGCAAATCAACCTCACAATATCCCGATGCACAATTGGATTTCTACATCTCCCTACGCCTTCGCAGCAAGCGCTTCCCTCCTCCCAATACTACTCGGGTCCAAAAACGGCCTCTCGCCCAGCCCAACCGCCCGATTCCCGAAGCGGTCGCCCAGGCCCTCATAGTCGTAGGTAGCCGTATGGAACACGCTACGATTATCCCAGATCGCTAAACCCCAAATTAGCAAGTTCCCTTTTACTCCACATTCACATGAACGCATCGGGATCACTCACCAATATCATTCGCATTCCTCCACCTAAACCTAACCTGCAAGTCATGGTTATCGACCAACAGCTTCAAGAACCAGTCCAGCAAGCTCTTGCTCTCCTGCTCCGTCACGCCGTTGACGTACTTGACGTGCCCACCGACAGGGAACAAACTGCGCCAGCCTGTTACCGGGTTGGTGCGCACGACAGGGTGCACGGCTTTGAGCTCGGCGCCGACGTTTTCGGGCGCGCCGCGCGCTTTGTCGTAGAGCTTGAAGCCGCCGCGCTCGGCGACGGCGTTGAAGCCGGGCTGGGCGAAGGTCGCGGTGAGGGAGGAGAGGAAGGCTTGGTAGGGGGCGGAGAGGCGGTCGTAGAGCTCGTACCCGGAGGCCCAGAGGGTGTCTAGGGGTCTGTTAGGTTTGGGGGTGAGGTTGATAAGAATTAGGAGAGAGGGGTAATAAGAGATTTTAAGACATACCTCCGCCAGTGTTGGGTAGCTGCGTTAGACGAAGGCTCGTGTAATCAGCTGGCACGGGCTCGAATGCGATATCGCTGTGCCATACTGCGCTGGTTTGCTTCTTCGTGCTGACATCCAGCTGTGTGTTGGAGTAAATTTTCTTGTGCTGCACGGAGCTGATGGTGCTGATTTCTGGGTCGTCGCCACCGAGTTCACGCTCAGGGTTAAGAATGGGGTGGATGTGGAGCGTGTTTGCCGAGGGGCGTCCTGTGAGCTGGCCGAGACGGTTGATGAGAGTCTTTTGGAGCTCGTTAGTGAGGTTGTCTTGAGCTCTGAAGAAAACGACGCCACGTTCGGAGACTGAGCGGTGTTAGTGATGCGTGCTTCATGTTGGCGAAGAAGAACTTTGGGGAAGTGCTGGCGACTTTGTACTCACTCTTGATTGCCAAATCACGTATGAGTTCGTCGGAGTTGGGTGCATTGAGCCATTCCACGAGATTGGCCTTAGGGAATTCGGTTCCGATAACAGGAGTTACATTGTCTTGCTCGAACTTGTCTAATAGACCTGCTGACTTCAACGGTCCACTCTTCAAGCTGAGCTTCTTGGCTTCGATATCAATAGCGGGCTCAACTGCGGAGGGTGCCATGTTTGCGGATTCGTATAGTCGTTGGGGTATTCTCAATGGGTCTCCTGCAGAGTTACGAGCGAAGAAGGCATTCTCACAGGGACTACTTATATTCCTGCAGCATCGACACTGACCCGGATAGTCGGCATTGATCTTTTGTAAAGTTCCTGTGGCGTCTGCTATGACTGGATGGAATAGTTGCCTGGAAGGATTGATGAATAGCTGGGCTGTATGGCGTGAACGTGGGGAAAGAGGGGTTTGATACGGGTTTGACATCACGAGAACACGCGTAGTGGTGTAGTTCCGGGGAGCATTTGTGGTTGCGATTATCTTATTCTTTCTTTTCGCGTATCTTGTTTACGGCTCGGTTTCGGAGCATTGCAATAGAGAAAGCAGATTGGGCCATGTCGTTGGTAAGCAAAGTCACGCCTTACGCAATGTGGACCATTGTGCCTGGGGGATACTACTTTCTTGGAGGTCCTAATCGCAATCCTGGATGCAGGTGGAGTGAATGTTACTTGCAAATGGGGAAATGAGAGCGAGACCAGTGAGGAGCATCGAGCGGAACTGGGTGATAGGTGACCCAGACCCATCGATCGGAGGTACAGATGTTCCAGGCTCTGAATGGCCTCATTGACGAATAGGATTTGGATGATGTGTCGACATTGGGCTGAGGGGAAGCACGCAATTGACAGGGTATCTTGGATAATCTTGGTAGATGGAGGCTGTAGAGAACGACTTTGCGCGCGACTGAAGCTGCAATTGAACCATGAATGATACCATATGGAGCCTTTGAATTCTTGTTCCCTAGCGTTCACTATGCCTCCAAGCTTAGCTTAACAGTGAAGTGAGATAGCCCATAGTAATGCGGTAAAACGGGATTCGGAAGAGGCTGAAATGCTACAGGACTGCGTACAGTACGTGCGAGTATGGTGCTGGGTTTGAAAGCTATCTTACCTTCTCCATCCTCAGGACCGATAATGAAGTGGAATACCTCTTTTAGTCTGCCATTTTGTATCGTCTACTTACTCCAATTGGCTTTCGATAAAGCATATTATCAAGGAAAGTCCGCCACAATGTGCCCGCCGAAGCTACAGGAAAGACCACTGTTTCGTCCACAGCGAGAATATGACAAAGCCACTGTTCGACTTGTTGATCCGGTAGTGCTGCGTTAAAATTCCGAACGTCGTTGGTGATGGCGAAGTGATGTTGAAGCTTGGGCCAGGAAAAGCTCCTCCGCTCCTTTCGTGAGCCTCGGCGTTTCTTCAAATCAACTTCCCCACAGTCTCCCCGCAAGCACTCCATCATGGCTGCACATCATCAAGCTGTCTACCTGGATAGCTCCAACCACACCGACCCGCCTTGAGACGCAATGGCACCCATAAACTGGACTCCAAAGTTCGCCAAAAACCCTCCTCCCATTAAAGACGCAGAGCTCTCCTATCCGTCTCCCAATATCCTCCTCGTCACCCTCAACCGACCTAAGGCACTCAACAGCATCAACAGCAATGGCCATGCCGAGCTCCACGATGTATGGCAATGGATGGACGAAGAGCCGGGACTGAGTGTGGGAATCATAACGGGCAAAGGACGCGCATTTTGCGCTGGAGCAGACCTAAAAGGTACTATTTCCCCAGATGCACAAAAGGTCATCATGTTAACATTTCTGCAGAATGGGACACCCAGAACAAATCCTCCTCCCCACGCCCGATGCCCGCCTCCGGTTTTGGTGCCCTCTCCCGTCGTACTGGCCTCAAGCCCGTCATTGCAGCCGTCAACGGTATCTGTTTTGGGGGCGGCTGTGAGATAATCATAAATTGCGACATGGTCCTGGCCTCACCCACGGCTACCTTTGCCCTCCCTGAAGTCAAGCGCGGCGTCGTTGCCATTGCGGGTGCACTGCCGCGCCTTGTTCGGACAATTGGGCGGCCGCGGGCGATGGAGATGGCGCTGACGGGGCGCGTGGTACCGGCGAAAGAGGCGGCGGAATGGGGTCTGATCAACAAGGTTGTGGACGATGTGGTAGGTGGCGCTGTAGCGATGGCGAAGTTGATTGCGGAGAATAGCCCCGACGCAGTCATTGTGAGTCGAGAAGGCGTCAAGATTGGCTGGGAAGGGGTGGGCGCGGAAGAGGGAACGAGGCTATGGCAGGAGCTTTGGTATCCGAGGCTATTGGCGGGAGATAACATGAGGGAGGGGGTTAATGCGTTTGTGGAGAAGAGGAAGCCGAAGTGGAAAGCGTCGAAGCTGTGAGCTGGCGCTTAAAACAAATCAGATCCGTGTAATCTCTGTCGGGCTCCGGACATAGAAAGCCTCGAAAACTGTACTAAGGATGCTGGTCTACGTCCTGAAAAATTGCAGGATGGAAGCTGTGTATTCAATCCTATCGTCACTTCAAATTTGTCTTCGATGCAGAAGCGGCTGTGATACCCAGCACTCAGTGACAGATTCTCCTCTCGCTTAACTACTTTCTGTCTGGTTTTGGCTGTACCCGGATACTGAAGCATGGAGATACCGTTGACTAACCGTAAAAGGGGGAAGATGATGAGTGATCACGTGACCCAAAATCCGCTGGACCCTGAACCTCAAACTCCACCCCTTCAACCACCACTCCTCACCACATGCGGAGCACCCCCAGGATCAAAATGTCCTTCTACACTATCAGCGACATCGGCCGCATAACCCGCGACGACCTCTCCCAACACCTCCTCTCCGCCTCCCCGCCCCCGCTGCCACCCCACCTCGCCATCGTCGACGTCCGCGACTCCGACCACGTCGGCGGCCACATCGCCGGCAGCACGCACATCCCTAGCAACACGCTCGACTACCGGTTGCCTGAGCTGCTGCGCGTGCTGAGGGATAAGCAGACGGTGGTGTTCCATTGCGCGCTGAGCCAGCAGCGGGGACCGAGTGCGGCGTTGCGGTATCTGCGGGAGAGGAGGAAGGAGGAAGAGAGGGAGAGGGAGGCGAAGGAGGAGGAGGGCGTGAAGCAGCAGGTGGTTGTGCTGGAGGGGGGGTTTGTGAAGTGGCAGGAGAAGTGAGTGAGATTGGATGGGGTGTGGAGTTGGGTGATGGTATACAGGCTAATGTGTTATTGCAAACAGGTTTGGGGAAGACAAGCGATTGACGGAGGCTTATGCACCGGATATTTGGGCGTATGGCTATCAGGGTTGATGCTGTCTTTGTGGCATTGGGAATTGCTTAGCGGGATCGGGTCGGCGTTATCGGGTTGCATTGCATAGCATGGGACGTGGGTAGTTTTCTGGTATGGGATATGCATTTGATTCGGTCAAACCGCTCTTTATGATGGGCCAATGCGTGTCAAAGAGGAGGTTAGGGTAAGAATCTGCTTGGTGAGCATTCTCAAGTCCACGAGCTCTCTCTCTCTCTCCCTCGCTTCAAGTCGTCTCATCGTATAACGCGCGCATCTACCATCGGAACTTTGTATGCTATCAGTGAGAAAAGTGATTGGTCTAGTCTCTGGGAGCATACACGTGTATCCAACTGCTTCGGTTGCTGGAAGATATTTTCGGAAATCTGAACAAGATAGATACTCTTCACTTTGGGCTATATGAAACTTCGTTGAAGTAACTCAAGCAGAGGGATACAGGTATACCCGAAACAGAGGGGTTGAAGAGTGTGCCACTTGCTTCACTCCCAGCGTGACTGTCTCACGAGACGACTAACAAGCAGATGCAGCGAGAAATGGAGTGGAAGTCGACGATAAATGAACACGAAGTATAAGTCTTGGTGGGTACGATGAGCTAGTCTGTATCGCAAGCATGTATGGGCATGGGAAAGCTTCTGAGAGCATCTGATATTCCACTAGAAGAGTAATACTGACAACATCTAGACTACCTCGGCCACCTGAAAACGGTCATGTACCCAAGTAGTTGTTGCTTGTAGAGGCATGCGAGGTATCGACTGTCCTCAAAGAATCACTGATGCTGTTAGATGCTGCGAAGGAATGAATTAATGTAGCGTACCAAGTAGCGAGTGATAGGCTCAACTGTGCCTCGAAGAAACCGGCGCGCGTGCCCGCTCCAGTATACATCGTTAAACATCCAACAATCCGCATTATTCATCTGCGTCTCGTCGCATTCGCGCTCCGATTCGTCGAGTTTGCTCCGTAGCCACTCGCATCATTGCGATTTCTGTGGCTTCTGCGAACTCCACGGCTCCCGCGGCCTCCACGGTTTCCGCGTCCCTCTCCGCTACTATTGCGTGCATGTGCTCTGCTCTCGTGTGCATTCCTGTTGCTTTCGATCGCAGCTCGTCGAATTCCTCTATGAGTGCTTGCCCGGGGTACACCTCCCCCAAAAATATTTCTACCAGATCCCCCAAGCAGTTGCAAGCTTGCACCCTGTATTTCCAGAGCATCAGCAAGTGCTTGGGCTCGGAGCAGAGCATTCAGCGAAACGTTCAAGTAGAGAAGAGCCCGACATATGGGACATTTGTTCTTATTACGGTTGACGCTCATGATCCACCTGAGCAGACACGGCCGACCGAAGACATGGCTGCAATTGTCGTTATTCGTGATTCGAACAGCTGGATGGCTTGCGTCAAAATCATCCTGGCAGATCGGGCATTCGTCGGGCACGGTAGGGTCGCTGATGTCGCTGGCGTTGATATTGATTATGTGGTTAACGACGAACTCATTAACTCCTTCAGGGATTCTGAAAGCCATCGTCGGTGAGGTCTTGGATAGACAAATGAGCAGAGTAGGTTTCCGTTGAGGTGTGTGGTGTAAGTGAGAGACGTTGCGTTTTGTTTGAACCGTGATATTCAGCGTAGGCTGTAAGATATGTCGATAACGTGGATTGGAATGGAGTGAGAAGTATTTGGTCGATTGAATGATTTGACTTCGTGTGTTGTCAGTGTGAAACTACTGAGAAGGAAAAAGCGCGGGCTGACTATCGATCTTGCTTGCGTGAGAGGTTGTTCTTGACACATGAGAGGTTGGGCGTTGATTGGGAGAAGTAACGATCAAGTACAACGACTCGTCATAGAAATTCGTACACTCATTTCCTACTGCTTGAGCAGCCTCTTTGGATTTCCAGTGTTCCGAATAAGAGCGCAGAAGTATAATGTTTTGGACTACTAGTAAACTCGCGAGGCTCCTCCAGTGTCAACATGGTGTACGCAGGTCAATTGTGTATCGGCTACCTCCGGTTTTTCATAGTGGGTTGGGGCCCCTCGAACACTCGTAGGGAAGCGCACGGATATCTAGAGCTATGGCAAGGCACTGTAGAAAGCACAATCTCATGACCTGAACGCCAAGCACCGAAACAGGAAATACGTACGCCCCAAGTTCCCAGACTTATCCTATGAAAGACCTTGCTGTGCCTGTTCCCTTCATCCATCTTCATCATCTTCAGATTCGTAGCCACCATCCGAGGTATATCCACTCTCCCCATCATCCGACGCACCGCAAGATGATCCATTAAACGAACTCGACCTCGAGCGTGCAATCGCAACGGCGTCGTCCATATTCACGTCGTTTACATCACAGTTTCCGCGTGGCGGAATGGTGACTTGTGTCTCAAGTGGGAAGAACTGCTTGAAGAACCGGCTCTGGTTTGGACTCGTGATGAGAGCTTTGAAGAAGCACCCCAAGCTCGGGTCTAGACCCAGCTGCTTGAACGTTGCAGCAATGCGCCCAAGGTCGCTCTCTAATTCTGATCGTTCGTACAACGAGATACTGTCAATGATACAAAAAATTGGTGTATTTGCTGGCAGTTGGTAGACTAGTCTCTCGAAGGCAGCACACAGGTAGTGCAAATCATGGCTCTCCAGCGCGTCGCGGTACCGGTGCGAGTCCACGAAGTCGAAACGAAACTCGTACATCCGGAGCAGCTGCGCGGTAAGACTTCTCATCATTCCCGTAGGACCGGAGACAGGATCGTTGGAACTGGTGTGGAGGCCGCAGAAGAAACTGAGGTACATCGGGGGTCCGGGACGCATATGCTCGAAACTGCGGAGAAGAGCAGCACACAGTGCCGACATTGGAGAGATGCGCTCTAACTCGAAGCCATCCGCGTTCCCGTCTACGAGGAGAATCTCCGATTGTCGTGAGGAGATTATGTTTTGGAATTGCCGGGACTGAAGGAGCCATGCGCGCTGACCTTGACACGCTTCGTCCATCGCGTCGCGCTGTCGAAAGGTGTTTTCTATATCCAGAGACATGATCTTGACGTTTACATACAAGCTCTGCAAGAACTGTTCTTGGTTGATGTACTCCTTGGAGTAATCAGGCGGAGGCGACGGCGATCTTCTCAATGAACTCCCTAGGCCTGTCAGCGTGTGCAGAGCTAATAATTTGGGACATGAAACCTACATTGAGCATGATGCAAGATCTCAAGGCACTGCTCAATCAGCCATTTCTTGCTATCCAATCCAGCTTCTTGTGATTTCTTCCATTCGCGGTCTTGAGACATGAATTCTTGGACACTCTGCAACTCTTTCTTGATCATGCCAGTATCGCGCCGAACTAGTGGCATCTGGGTCATTAGTCTCGCCACGGAAGTCTCGTTCTTGCGATGAACCATCCCTTCCAATGTAGCAGTTTTGCTATTGAAACCGTCTTGGAGTCTGCGAGCACGAAGGAGGAGGTCATCGAGCCTTTTGCAGGCAATGGGCCCTTTCATGAGATATTTGCCGTATTTGACTGGATATTTTAGCATGCAACGGCCTTATTACTACGTGAAATACCTACTGCAAGATTTTTCATTGTACCACGAGATCATTTCGTCTAGTGAATTCAAGATAGTGACATAGAGTTTGATAGCCGCTAGCTTGAGATCTTCACTATCGGGATAGAGGTTTCGCTTCTCGAATGCCGATTGTAGCATTGCTGTTACTTCCTCGAAGGATTCCATGATCTTTATACGAGATTCGGCGATCTTTGCGGCAGCCTAACAGGTCGCGTCAGAAGCAACGCCTCCAAAAAGTAAGCAGACAAGATATTACAGTAAAAAGCCGTGTCAGGCCTCCTTGTATGGTCTTGAATTGGTCGCCTTGGGGCATGAGCTCCAGCCATACGACAATCGCGGCGGCATATTCTCCTTTGGGTCTACACCACTTGTGAAGTTTGTTGCCATCTTCCTCATATTTCCTTTGCGCTTCCTCTGCAACCGTAAAGACAGTTTTCCACGTTGCTGGGTTCTTTGGAGAGTGGTTGACCAGAGCCTTTTGCTTCTTTTCTTTCTTCTTTGATTGATATTCTTTAATAGCTTCTTCGAAGTCACTGTAACTGTTAATTCAATTACATTTGAATAGTGATCTGGATTAGGAGTCCGCACTGAATTGGTTTCCAGTCCTCGTCTGGCTCAATAGGCTTCGTTCCAAAACCGGGGTGAATCGCTGGAGCTTCGCGTTCCACCCAGAGCCGGGCCTCTTCTGCATTCGTGACCGAGAAAGCATTGAGATCGGCGAAAGAAGTGGTGACCATGACCGTAGATTGCGAGTCGCATTGGTGTACAGAGAACTCGCAATATGAAGAGAGTAAAAGATCAAGGCGCCTGGTTTGACGTAACGGCGCAGGAGCCTTCATGACTTTGTATATGCTTAGGGTTGGGATATTGCGGCGTTCTGGCAGAAATCAGAAGGAGACCGGTCTCCGGTCAACTTGTTCTCAAGGTGTTCTGGGAACCGGAAAGGCTGCAGTGGGGGAATATGAAAGATAGTGCTTCATCTCAGCTATCAGGAGTATGATGACCGAAGTCTGCTGCAGAAACACAATCTGCGTGGGGTAAGGCAAGCTGATTACGTCCTGGATATGGTCTCTGCATACTTGACCAATCATATATCAGCATGCAAAATAATCTGACCGCAAGCCTTATTTTTGAATAGTGTAAGAAGAAGGCAAACATTGCCACGGAAGGCTGGCGGGAGCAAAGCCTTGGGTTTTGCATCTCCAAGACGAGCTGAACCCATCGATACGAGGATTGTGCCTTGAGCGAAGAGCCATGGCTTGCAGTGGAAGTGAGTTTGGGGTGCACAGTGTTTCGTTGGAAATGAGAGAAGGAAGATGAGGAAGAGGCGTAAAGACCTGGGCCTAGTGGGCTCGGACCCTGTGGACGATTCGGGTCTAGCCGAAAATTCCAACCTCATCTCCTCGATCCATCTTCGTCCTTCTCATCTCGCTCTTCATCTACGATATTTACAGCATTGCTATAGCTATCACATCCTCTACGCATGAACCTGTGGGGTTGCAGCCTTCCGGTCAGCAAGGCTTTCCGCAAGATACTAAAACCGGGCGTAACACCCCACGTCCCCTCGTCTTCGAAGCCTCATTTTTCGCTGTTTCTTTCGCCTTCTTGACGCCTTAACTTACCCCGCAAATGAGCCTTCGGTTAAATCTTTCCTTCATTCCGCTTTTATAATGAAACGCATGATTCTTTGTAAGCAGGTCTTGCTCGGCGTTGGTGGGAGCGTTGCCTCATTGCCTGGATCACTTTACATTTCCAATAGGAGACTACAGAGCATCCCTTGAGGCAGCCTCGTACCATTTCCGGCGCTCAAAAAGAGGCATCAGAAAAAGACGCGTACCATGAATCAAAGCGAGTTACTCGTTGGCCTTTTTTCATCCCACGCTTTACTATCCTCTGATCATGGGGTGTGCTTATGCCTGGGAATCCTATAGCAGGGCGACCACTCTTAGGAGTCTGCTCGAAGGCGCAGCTTTGTTCCGAGACAAAGAGACAGTTTCCAGTTTTCGAAGCGTAGTTCTCGATACCCCGCGTGAATCAATACGCGAGATAATTACTGACTAGAAGTGACTCGGAGGCTTGTACAAAAGGCTACTCAATTCCTGTGATCTTTCGAGCATTCGTTTTCCTCCCTCGAGTTCCCTGACCTGAGAGTGTTGGACTCTACATGCAGCTTTACCCAGCTTATTCAACATCAATTTCTACCTTCACTTTCTTGAGCGTACTTCAATCGTCTTACGATTCCTACATACCCGCTGGTATTCGCATCGCCTTTCGTTTCCTTGGCCAAGGAGCTTTCCTCCACGCCAACAGACACCATGCCTGATGCAGAGTCATCTCACAGTGGTTCTGTCTTCGAACCCGGCTCCGTGTCCAGTACTCCGCTTTCGTCGCATCATGGCTCGGAAAAGAACGACTTGATCGGTGCCGAGCGAGACTGCTACTTCAGTGGGGACCAACCTGAGGGGGCTGACCAGACTCCCACCAACATAGAGTCTGAACAGCCCTCCGATGACTTCAATGGACCACCACAATCGTCCACAGAAGAGATTTACGGCCACGTGCAGCCCGATGAGCTTTTTCGACGTCGCACATCCCAACTTTCTAGCTTGCTAGATGACGAGTTCGTGGATCCAGACCAAGACCTCAACCCGACCGACGAGAAATTCGCCCGAGCGAAAGTCCAGCAGTACTCGAAGTACATCCATCTGATGGAGGATCAGCCTGCAGGGCTCCTTGAAAAGATTCGAGAGCGGGTGGGAATGCTAGAATCCAAGATCAAAAAACTGGAAAAAACTGAAAAGAAAGTTTCCACGAGCAAGGCAAAGCTAAGAGAGCCCCACAAGCCTGCAATCCCAGAGTTGCACTTCGTGAAGTGGTTCGACTTCAAGCACAAGTATGAAGAGGACAGGGACCCTTACGCCATTGAAGTTCTTGTTGGCAGCTCGAGGTTCTTTTATAATTACAAGACAGACGAGCAAGTCAGGAAGTACGTCGCTAGAGGAGGCGTATACGAGATTGACTCGCAGCCCCAGGTCGAAAGAGCAACATGGACTCCAAATGCCATTGAAGAGATGCCAGAGCGTATCAGGATCAACTCTCATCCGCTTCTAGCTATATTGTCTCACATTGCTTCGAAAGATTGGAGCCTCCGCCCGCGCGTGTTTTTGCAACCTTTCAAGATGTTTGTGCATTACGACGAGCAGATCAGGGATTACCTCAAAGATCTTGAAAGCAAATGGGCAGACCCGAGGCAGCCCGTCTGTGGAGCGGTTGAGAGCAAGGAGGCGCAACCAAATGGACGCAACGACATTCAGGCTCAGTTCCAGAGAAAAGGCCAGAGCCCAGTGCGACCACGTCGTACTGATCCCGCTTCCATCGGCGTCAAGGGCTCGGAAGACCATGACGCAGCCGGGTATGACCTTGCGAATCTTCTGGATAGTCGAGAAGCACTACTCGACCTCCGCTGCCTCGTAAGGTTCATGGACAGATATCTCGCACCCGTCTTGAGGCGTTTCGATAATGCTTCTCTGAAGAAAATAGAGTTTGAGGACCTCTGGTATGTACAATTGAGTTTGATTTAAACTTTCTTGAGGTATTGACGTGTGTGCGACTACAGGTATCTTTTCAAGCCTGGGGATGGAGTCTATGCACCGGCACCAAAAGTCAATACAATTGCTATGGGTGACAGAACGGCACCGGAGAAATCCAGAAGGTCGAATCGATACCAAACAGCTTGGCGAGTTCTACATGTTAGCGGCGGCCGGTCCCCCCTCACGGCGGACGAAGAAACGAAGCCCCTCATGGAGTCCCGCCCTCACGACTTCACCATGATATGTTATTATCTGGACTTCAATGGTGCCCAGATTGGGCCAGCTGTGTGTAGTTTCGTCATCAAGCCTTTCGAAAGCGCAGTCGATATCACATCCCTTGAAGTATTCCCCTGGAGATATGCGCCAAAAGGCGCAGCGATACGCGAGAGGCTCCGAAAGGAGGGCGAGCTCTTCCGCGAGTACATCGATACTAAACACCTTCATTACGAGGGGACGTCACTTACACACCATCCATGTGGCAGGCCGGTTCAGGTTGAAGGTGTCGCTAACCACCCTGAGTCAATCGAAGGCCAGGTAATCGTAGGGTTTGAGGAAGGTATGCAGATTGACCCTGGTTGGCTTTCTCCGATTGGGTTTCCAGACGAATTGGCAGTCTACAGCAGCGAGGTCATTGAGAATTACTCAGTCCGGCTTTGGACAAATAGGGACCAAGTTACATCCACAGACTCGTGGAACGACACCATACACCAAGACTATCAAATCGACAAGCTACGCCACAGCGAACTGGTAGAATCGGACCCCTTCTTGAAAGCCTGGGAGAGCCGATTCTTCAATGACGACGACGCTGAAGTAGAACAGGAGCTTCGGGATGAAGATCTTATCCTCTTGCCAACCCGTGTGCTTGCATACGTCTTTCGTGAACGAAGGTTTGCTCTGTTGAGGCTCAGCCAGCTTCGCAAGTGCAAAGCGGATTCTGACGGGTTCGCAAACCTCAAACTCTTGAAAGGATATAAGAAGATGGTCAAGTCTCTCGTCCTCACCCACTTCATGAAGAAGAAGGTTTCGCAAAGTTTTGGACGTAGCAATTCCATTGACTTCGATCTCGTCGATGGGAAAGCAAAAGGACTAGTCTTTCTACTCCACGGTGTTCCAGGAGGTATGTATCACACCGTTCCGAACTTTGTGCCCACACGAGTAGAGTAGCTCACATGTATGCAGTTGGTAAGACAAGTACCGCTGAGTGTGTCGCTGAGGCTACAGGAAAACCTCTCTTTCCGATCACTTGTGGTGATCTCGGCCTGGTAATTTCGCATCGAACGGCTTCGGGCTAAGCATGTCACTAATCATTTTTATAGACCCCCGAGCACGTTGAGAGAACTCTTCGTGAGATATTCCACCTGGCACAACTTTGGGATTGCGTCTTGCTATTGGACGAAGCCGATATATTCTTGGCCCAAAGAACCAGGACCGATTTGAAACGTAACGCTCTAGTCTCAGGTCAGTTGAGAGCAAGCCCTTTCGAGGAGATCTTTGTGCTAATGAGTTAGTGTTTTTGCGCGTACTTGAATACTACTCTGGCATCCTTTTCCTTACGACGAATAGGGTGGGGGTTATCGACGAAGCTTTCAAGAGCAGAATACACGTGACACTGCTATACCCAGAGTTGACCGAACGACAAACGCATGCAATCTGGCGAATGAACCTAGACCGCCTAAGGAAAATTGATCGCGAGCGAGCTGAACGGACCCACGATCCCGAAATGATCATCGACGAAACAGCTATCATGGACTACCAGAAACGTCACTTTCAAGAATGTCGCAAAATGAATCGGTCTTGGAATGGACGGCAAATTCGCAACGCATTCCAAACAGCATCTGCCCTAGCTCTTTTTGACGCACACCAAGCGAACATTAGCAAACTGAATGATGAAGTAGAAATCGATAAAGCGATCCCAGTCCTGAAGGTTGAATACTTTGAGAAAGTCTCAGTAGCATCCTCCAACTTTGATCTCTATATCTCTGAAGCTGCTGGCCTTGGCGGAAAAAGTGAGGGCGAGCGAGCAAGGGACCGGGGAGATCGCGCAGATCATTTGCGTTTCACTGGTGGCGCTCCTCTCGAACCAGGTACCGAGCTTCGATCTACTACCTCTAACAACGCAAGCAATCGCAGAGTCTCTGGTGGTCAGGACAGCTTCCGCGGCCCGCAGGGACCTCCACCTCAGTACTCCGGAGTCAACGCCATTCGAGAGCAAGGGAATCCAGGATTTGGTTCGCCCCCACGGGGTAATGCTGCCCAATTTGGTCCTCCTTCCAACTATTACGACCCTCGTCAAACCCCCCACGGTGCGGGCATGTACGACTACTCACAATCACCTGGCATGTCTGCGCCACACCCTTCTCGCAAGAACACCTTTCATTCAGATTTCGACGAAGATGATGACGAGTAATAGGATTTTTTGATTTCAATTTGGATGACTAACTTCGCCTTTTCCGTTTGTACTGCTTTGGATTGGTGCCTGCTGGACAGGATACATACACGCACGGATTCAGCCCTATTGTGCTACTTTCTGGCCACATGTTTATCACATTTGGACGAATTGGACGAGATTCTTACAAAATTGTCAAATAGTACCTTTAATTCATGTTGTAGTAAGAAACCATCTTTGGAAATATTTTGGTATCCTCCCAGTGGCCTTCTGTTCCTCCCTTTGGCCTTCTTCGGAACCTAATCTAATCCACATTCATCGTCGTCAATGTAAGTGGCCTTAAACTACTGCACTGCTAACGCTGCACCGTCAGAAAATGGTCACGATAGACCGCATCTCCGAAAGATCCCACCAAGTCCGGCGTCACTCCTACCGCTCTTGGTCAGCGGCATTGAGCGCTAGTGACGAATAGGGGAAAGCGGCTAGATGTAGATGAGGGGAGACGAGCGAATCGGACCCTTGCGTCAGAAAATAGTCTCCACGTCAGGATATAGTTCACATTCTGACCATTTTGACGACCAGAGAAAGCACAGACGAGCAAAGCATCTCCAAACATTAAAAATAGCCCTTGGCCGTTACAAACCAAGACAGGTGGTTAAATACGACCTCTTTTCCTTCAATTACTATGATCTCCAGCCACTGCATCCAACACCATCTCCCATCATAACTTCAACGCTCTGACTTCCGCTATGTCTTCCACGAACCCGACTATCCTTATAGTCCCCGGCTCTTTCTCGCCCCCATACTTCTACACTCCCATCTCTGACTCCCTGCGCGCAGCTGGCTATGACACCTACGTAATTTACCTCCCCTCCATCGGCCGCAAGCCCGGCCCTGCTCCGACTATGCTCGACGACGCCGCCTACATCGCCGACGCGGCGACTAAAGTTGCCGACGAGGGCAAGGACATCCTACTCGTCGCACACTCCTACGGCGGGATTCCCGCGACGCAAGCCATCAAAGGTCTGGCGAAAACGCAGAGAAAGCAGGCGGGGAAGGCAGGCGGTATCGTGCGACTGGCGTATCTGAGCGCACTCGCGCCGTTGGTCGGCGGCACCGCCGGGGCCGCTTTGGAGGGGTGCGATTTCAGCTATTGCAGGATCGATGTGCGTTTGTCCTCTTCTTTTCGAGCGCTGCTAAGCATTCGGCTAACGTTTTCCGCTTCGTAGGGCGCTTGGATGTACCACGACATCGTGCCCAGCGCGACTTTCAATTTCTCGGACTTGCCTGAGGCTGAGGGGCAGGCGTGGGCGCGGAAGTTTGAGAATCATTCGGCGGTTACGTTTGCGGGCGAGCTGACGTATCCTGGGTACGAGGACGTCGAGATCTCGTGGTTGATTTGTAAGAATGATAAGACGGTCCCGCCGAGCTTTCAGCAGGGGTTTATTGATGGGATTGAGAAGGCGACAGGGAAGAAGGTGGTGGTTGATGAGATTGATACGGGGCATTGTCCGAATGCGAGTGCGCCGGAGAAGGTGGTTGAGTGGATTAAGAAGGCTGCGCAGGAGAAGGCGTGAGGGGTTGATGAGAGCTGAGGACGTGCTAAAGATCTCTAGAAGGGGGTGATCTCTGGTTGACTAGTTGGCAGTGAATAAGAACTCTCTTTCCTTTTCTTATTCTTCCTTTCCGCCCTCATGATTGCTCCTATTCACTCCAATCCTTCGGCGCCCTAACAGAGCAAGTACCCCCACTTCTCCGCCCAAGGTCCTTTGATTAGCTGCCACGACCGCGGATCCCAGCTCGCACAGCCCGGAGTAATCGTGAAACTGTCCATCGTGAACAGGTCCTGCAAGAACTCCTCGTCATCAATGATCGGACTCATATCGATCATGTTATTGCGCATCTTAGGAAACGGGAAGCGATCAATGAAAAGCGCGTGGTAGTTGTAAATTTGTGTCGCTGTTGGCTGGAGAGTTGATGGTATACCTACTGGCTGGAGTTTGGACTTTCCCGGTAGAACGGTACCGCAACTCAGGCCGAGCATTTTGCCGTTCAAGAACATGGCGGAGAAGACTGTGAGTGGAACGGGAGGTTGCGCTGTGAACGCAGGTTGCGGAAGGTAATCTATTTCCTCGAGAGGCTTGCTTGGGGAATCGAAAGAGAAGTCGGTTGAAAGGTCTGTGGATGGTATTTGGTTTGCGGATTGCTGAAGTCTTGATACGGTCTCAACTGCTGTCGCTAGATCCAGATCGCATGTTGCCGAGAGCCAGTCACAGGCTGAGCTATGATCTACAGTAGCACAGTTCGAAGCACTACTATCTTGTTTCTTGGCTTCCTTGGCTTCTCGTAATCGCCTCCCTATATGGAACATGGTTAGTATGATGTGTGCTTTTATCACGATGCTCGGAAAGAACGCGTTTGCCATGCAAAAAGTCGATACCCGTACTGTGACGACGAAACGAACGCCATTTGATGAAATATATCAAAATCACTCACTACGAGCTCTTTGGGCTAGCCTGTCCTGTATCTGTTTCCGCTCCCGGGGGTCCGTAACACCATGCCAACAATCCGGGCGAGGCCCACTCATATTCACTGACTGGCTTATGACAAGAGCGTGTCTTACGACGTTGGTAATAAGAGCTTTGCTTTCAGTAGAAGGTGCTTGTAACAGAAATGAGATGTGAAAATGCTCTCGGATTTCGCTTAGAAATCAGCAGCGGTGATGGCGGTGACTTAGGACTAGACCAAAGTAGGAAAGGTCATCTTCACATGATGCTTCGTCCAGTAATTCGATATAAATTATTCGTTCACAATATCCATCATGTCATTCATTGACGCTCCTCTGACAGTGCTAAGACACCTTGAGGCGACTAGATTATACATCGCCTTCATCCTTAACGACAACATCATCAACCCTCACGCCCCTCCCTGGCCTAACCTCCTCCGCCTCTATTACCGTTTCAATCCCCGCCGGTGAGCTTTCCTCTTCGCCCCATGGCAGCGCATCGATATCGATCTCATCTGCCTTTCCTAGCAGGCACATAACCACGACATTGGCACCGGCTTTACTCATCACCGAGTTCGCGTCCTTACAGCGCTCACTGCAACAGCACTCGAAGCAGCCTTCCAGGCAGTGGCATTCCTGTAGCCGCTCGCAAGCTTGCTTGAGCAAGAGATGTACAAACTCAAAAGCTTTCGTAGAGATTCCGCTCCCACCGGCTCCGCCTTTGGCATCGAAGAAGGTCAGCCGAGCTGGCCGCTTGCGCGCACTTGGCTTTTGCGCAAATTCCTTGATCGCGACTTTGCACTCGGTGCGCACATCCCCGGGCATGCTGATTACGTAGTTAGGCATGAGTGACATGACGGCGTGCTCAGCGCCGTGGATCGCGGCCGCAATGTTCAACCGACGTTCGTTGAGAATATCCAGAGCGCGCTTAGGCACATCAAGCCACATGCCCTTGCTGTAGAGTATGATGGGAGGATTGTCGACCTCAACGGCGTCCAGGATGCGGCGCTTGCGATCTAACTTGAAGTATCCGAAAACGACTTGCTTGATTTTTATGGGACCAAAGTACGCACGGGAGCGAGAGCCGGGGATGCTGCGGATGGCCTCCGTCTCAACGGGGTCGATGTCCGTGAAATCGCGCTGTTGCGTCGTCCAGTCAACTTTGACGCGCTCCACCTTCGCAATCATACGGTCTTGTGAGAACTCTTTAATGAGGTACGTGCTGCCCTGGTGCAAAAAGATGCCGCCTTCGTAGAGCGTGAAGAAGGCGCGAGAGGCTTCGAGTTCTTCGAGCACCGTGTTAGCATTGTTGGTAATGTCGATGATCGCGAAGTGCGTGTCTTCGGCGTCGCGGATGGCAACGGTGCGGGATGGATAGGGAAGGAAGCGTTCGTTGCAGTGATAGAAGCCTTGAGCGTCTTTTCGCATGCGTTCTTTGGCGATCGTAGCAAGATGCGGTCCAAACCATTTCGTGTCTTCATCGGGTCGGATTGGCATTTCGTGAGCGGCGCACTGAATGTGGCCCTCTAGTACGAGCATATTTTCAAGATCCACTTGGAGCTCGCAATTTGGTTTTGTGAAGATCTCATCCGGATTGGCCTAAGGGATGCACGTTAGTACATAGACCCTCTCATTCATTCAAATAAGGGAACATACCATGTAGTGTTGATCGGTGGGAAAGCAGTCGCCAATAAGAACAGACAACGAGTCCTTGTTCCTTCGTCCAGCCCGACCGCTTTGCTGGCGCAGATTTGATATAGTATAAGGAAAGCCAACGGTAATGACCGCATCCAGAGAGCCTATATCTACTCCTAGTTCAAGCGCACTAGTGCCGACGATGCCGACGAGCTTGCCTTCGAACATCTCCTTTTCAATCTGCCGCCTATCTTGTGGAGTATATCCGCCTCGATACGACATCACTCTGGCCATGACCTCTGGACGCTCGAGATTAGTCAATTCTGTCTTGACTGCAGCAAGCAGCACCTCGCATTGCTTTCGAATTCTAGCAAACGCAATGACCCTGACACCACGCAGAATGAGCTGGCAGAATAGTTTTGCCGCCTCTTCCATTGTATTACCTCGACCTGATGTAGGATCAGCCGGGTCCTTGAAGGGTGTGTTCCAGCAAAGAAACTCTTTTCTTCCTGAAGGCGATCCATCGAAGTCAGTAAGTTTGACTTCTTCCACACCAAAAATGGTCTTCATATGCTCTTCCGGATTCGCGACAGTAGCCGAGCATGAAATGAATTTAACATGTCGATTTCCCACTGCAGCGCATACTCGTCGCAGGCGTCTCATAATGAACGCAACATGGGACCCAAACAGGCCGTTGTAAACGTGTAGCTCGTCAACCACGACATATTTGAGGTTCTGGAGAAACATTCTCCATTTGTCTTCTTGTGGTAGAATAGTGATATGGAGCATGTCTGGATTCGTAAAAATGATTCTGGCCTCATCGCGGATGAGATTTCGTTCCGTCATTGGCGTATCGCCATCGAAAGTATCAACCACAATATCTTCTAAGCCTTCCATGAAACGAAGCATGTCCTTGAGACTCCGGCGCTGATCCTGGGCTAGCGCTTTGGTTGGGAAAATATACATGGCCCGAGTATTACGGTCCTGCTCCAGCTGATGAAGCACTGGCAGCTGGTATATCAGAGACTTTCCAGAGCTCGTTGAGGTTGATACAATAACGTTATGGCCATTGTGCAGGTTGTTTATGGCTTCAGCCTGGTGAGCGTACAGCTGGGTAATATTACGGGTGTTGTAAAGCGCGTTCACTAGATTCTGGGACATCTGAAAATTTAAGTCGCCGTAGATCGCGGGCTGGGGATCAAACACTCGGTGCCCGTCTGGAACGATCTGACCAGTGTACCACTCGAGGGTCTTGATATCAGATACGATTTCAGGAACCGATTTACGCTCCTTTGGTATAGTCGGTGGGAAAGGAGCGCGAGGGTCCGGACCTGGGGTAGCTCCTCTACTTTCTGATGGTTGCGGTATGCAAAGTGCCAGCTCTTCCTGAAGCCTGCTGACCGGGTCGACGTTGTCCTCTGCGCATTGATTTAAGAAGCCATTAACAGCGGAGGTGAACTTCTTATTTCGCTTCTCGATCAGATTCATCATCTGCTTTTGACTAAATACTGGCATCTTCAGTTCCTCCTGCCGTAGATTATGGGTAGCCTTCGTTGGCTCTCCGGTCTTGGCATGCTGAACCTGTCGCTTGAGATCACCGTCAATGTACTCGAAAAGGAGCACCTCCTTGTTCTCGTTGGGCTCCTGCTTGACGGGCTCAGGTACGATGAACTCCTTCGCTCTTCTTCCCGCTGCATTGTCCTCTGAACCCATCAGATTGACCTGGAGCATGGCTTCGTCCACGTAGACAAAGTTAATTGCCCGTGGAATCAAAGCCTTGATCTGCGCTACATCTTCCACAAGGAGCTCCCGCTTTATGTGTCCCTCTACAGTTGACTTTATGTTGTCGAAAGTTGTCGCGAGGTGTTTGCGCGTGCAGCAGAAGGTATATACGAGATTCAGCGCGCGGTGGGTTTGAGCGAGTCGGGTGAGTTGGTCTGGCCACGGAATGGAGGATTCGACGATTGTAGAGGATGTGCGCCGCACCAGCGACGGGGCCGAGCCATCTCCTTTTGCTTTTGGTGTTCTTCTAGGCTTCTTGCCACCATCGTGTGTCTTGGTGAGGACCGTGGACGTGCTCGAGGAAGGGGTCAGGGCTTCCGTCTCGTCCGGCGCGGGCTGCGATGCTGCTTCGGCAAGGCTACCCTCGGTGCTTTTCCTCTTCCTCTTCCTCACAACTTGTCTCGAAACTGTCGCTCCTTGTAATGTGGGCATTGTGCATGCATGGTTGCTGTAAGGGTTGTTGTTAGAAGAAGTCTGCTGAGATATTCTAGAGTCAATGACGCGAGGAGACGCCACCTTGAATAACTCCGTTACAAACTCACGCACACCCATACAGTCACGTTCAAGCCGGCTCAAAAGACTTGTCAAATCATACTCTAGCGCTTATCTCCCATGCGTGAATGTTACATTGAGCAAGAAGTCATTCCTGAGACGCGGTCTCGCGAAGTCACGGGACTGGGCGGGCCTTGGCAGATTCCTAGCCGCGTAGCCTTACGAATTCCATCACCAGAACACCACCCCGTTGATTTCATCAGCGAGCTCAACATGCCCCACTTAATACGCTAATCTCTTCAAGATGTTCTATCTAGATTAATCCTGTTCAGGGAGATAATTTCATAACTTCATGCTGCCGAAGGCCGTTGGGAACCCCATTTTCAAGGCGAACGAGAATTCCACGCAGTAGAATAAGAACCTTCAGTACCACCAGTATCCCTAGATGCTATTACATTTGAATTTTCTGGCCGCCAATAGTCTCGCAACAATCCGTAAGTTTCCGAAGTGTTCACTATTCAATCTCATCATATAGTTATGGGTTACTAGCTTCCTGTTATGCTGTTAGTATAGACTTTGTGAAAGCTAAGAGAGTTCCCCTTACACAGATCATATCTCCTGCGTTTTACTGCAGCTGAATACGGCCCGTTGACTCCATGGCGACTATTTTTGGTCTCCTAGGTACCACTTACGAATATGCTGTATGAATAGCAAATCAAACAATGCCCTCTTTCGACAAAATAGCGGCAATTCTTTCATGAATGCTCTTCCCGTGTCTTCTGCCTTGCACTATGATCAACAACCCATGGTGTCGGAGTTCAGCATCTACGTCACGAGGGAAGCCTGGATAGCAGGTGTAGATATATCCAGATCGTATCATACGTGCGGATTTGACGGGATCGATTATGCCTGTTATATGCCTACGCAATGGTGCTGTTGTGCACGGAATGGGTTGGCGGTTTGCTGGTCGAGTCGGACTACGCTGGGCGAGCAGAAATGGTTAGCCTCCGTATTGTAGTGTATATGTTGGGTTTGCTTACATACGTTCCGTCTATTCGTGCCTACGCTATTATACCTGATTTTTCAGGTCGATTATGTATGTGTTCGTTGTTTTTGTAAAACATAGAAAATGACAAAGTGTCAATCAACCGTTAGACCTCGGAGCTTCCTTTTCGTTCTTTTTCTGTCTAAAAGTACTATCAAATTGCTAAGCATTCTAGTGATAGATAAAATATCATGAACCGAGAGCGCCACTTTAGCCGTAGACATATCTCAATGTATGGCTAGACATAAGAACGTTGATGGTAGAGGAAATTTTCCAGATCTTCCCTTTTAACTTTTCCTACAACAAAACACCCCCCTTCGAATTGGCTTACGCGCCCCCGTGTTGCCGCACGACCGATATATGTGTCGGAATAGCCTGAAACTAATTCTCAACGCTTTCTGGTCTTGCGCGGAGTATTTCCTGGTTCCTGAGTTCATTGGCCGGAACATATTTGCTTCCATCGACATCGCCGGTCTGACTTTGCTGTGATTCAAGATCGGCTATCAGGTCCGCGAGCATGACATCGCTTCCTCTGCCACTAATGACACCGAGCCCAACTGGTAACCATTCTTCCTGGTCGGACAATCTTGACTTGAAAGGCGTGCGACCGGCTTCAAATGTACTTAGTCGACGTACTCATGATTTATAAGGCACTTACCTGGAAGAATGAGCTCAGGACTCTGTGCGTATGGCGAAATGTTGTAAAAGAAAAATCCACCGCCAGTAAACTTTTGCGCAGACTCTCGATATTTATCACGATAGTCTGGCTCTCCCTTGCTCCACGGAAGGACCATTAAAGTGTCGGAGCATCCGTCCTCGGCCGCGGGCACAACCTTGTCCTCATACCATTTTCGGAAGGTTTCCATCAATTCGACACCTTCTCTCTGCCGATTGGGCTCAAGTGTGGAGGGGAGATAGCTCCTTTTTATGTGTCAGCCTTGATTCACTAGCATTCACGAGCGCCTCAAATACCTCTTGAATTGTAATTGTGGGTTGAGATATGGTTTGTGGCCATAAGACGACTCATATTCTTCGATGAAGCCTTTGAGAAAGTGAGTCCATTGATCTGGGTTCGCCACCCACTCAAAGACGTGGTTGAGATAATCTTCTAAGCTTTCATCGGTCTCAGCAGGATTGCTCTCCTTCCAAAGCTTTCCTAGATCTACCGGTGTTCTTTCAACATCGAGGAACTTTTCCAACTTTTGGATGTACTCCTCGAAGACCGTCTGGCTCTTTGAATCTTGCACTGGCCAGTAGTCTGTGGGATAGAGAAGTTTCGTAGGTTTCTGCCTTTTGTTAGCGGCCAAATTGATAACGGTGTACAAGTAGAAAACATTCGTACCTTTTCACACTTCGGGGCGTCGTACGATCCATACATTGCCCGTGAAATTCTCGCGAAAGACGACGCGTTTCGAGCAAATGCACCTATAGTGTCAAAATATCTATCGTCTCGTTTAGCACTTTGGAAACTGAAGAGACCTGGAGAGGGCTCACGGAGAATACGGAATGACGCCGTTGAAACTTGCGGCGCCTAATGAAGGGCGCATCCCGTAGATACCTTGTGCTGTTGCAGGGGCTCGAATGCTTCCAAGAGCTGCGTATGCTTAGTCTCGTAGTTACGCGAATGGAGGGAAATGGAATCTTACTATCTGAGCCCAGAGCGAAATCAAGCCAGTCGTATGTTGCAATAGCGGCTGCACTTCCAGCGCTGCTACCACTAGTAGTTTGGTAGCCATCAGCTCGGGGGTTGAAAGGGGCATGGTAGTCAACCCAATCGCACGTAGGCCACTCCGAATCTGCGAATTGTGTGGTCTTAACCTTACCGACAACCACGAATCCAAGGCTTAGCAAACTTTGGACAATCTCAGCAGTGGTATCACGTGGAGGGTGAAGTTCTGTATAGGCGCGAGATGATCCTCCAGTCTTGAGTCCGGCAAGGTCAATGATGTCCTTCAGAGCAATCCTTTCCCCTGCATACGGTTGTTTGGCACTCTTGCTAAAGTGCAGACGGGAAGGAACCGGTATAGCTAAAGCAGTTGGAAATTCTTCGCCGTAAGCGGAAGCATCAACCGCCTTGAAACTAGATATCATGACTAAGAGGTCGATTTTGTATCCGTATCAGAAATAGAGTACCTACGTGAAAGGTTTCTCCGATGGTACCGTCCCAACCATGAAAGCCCCAGCAGTGTCTGGATACAGACGATATGCTGGATGCAGCCTTCCGGCATGTAGAAAGTAAGGGCCTTCGTGATGCATATCTGCATTGTGTTGCCGCACAGAGTAAACGCGACGTGTACCCCATTCATCGCACAGTTGTTTGATATCCTGATGTATCGCGGGTTCCTCGTCGAAATATTCGAAGACAATGTTTTTAAGGAAAGATTTAGACCACACATCGTCAATCAGGCTGAATCTCGAGATTTCCTCGCGCAGCCACGTACTTGTGAGCTGCCGTCCGTTTGCGACCTGGAAGAGGGTAGAGGGCTCCGCCGTCTGGTTGGATTCAAGCTCAAAGCCGACCTGTAAGCTTTAGAAAGGCGAAATCATGAGTGGGTACTGGAGTAGCACCTCCGGAATTTGATGCATGTAGTAGGCAATGCTGCCTAGGCGAACGACCAGCGAGAACGATACTGAGTCCATAGCGTAGCCGACATCCGTCATCAAGAAAGAAAGTATTGTCAAAAATAAGACGATGCCCATATTCGAAAATGGAGCGGCGATTATGCGTGACTGAGTTGTTTAAGCGCCGTTCATGATTCCGAGAGCGGGGGATTGCAAGAACCCATACATGCTGTGCAGCCTGGTGTTAGAACAACCAATTAGCAGAGGAAGCAAGCGGCGAGCCACGTCTCATGCAAGGCGTGTTCTGGACGACTTGTGAATGGTGCGACGCGCGAAAAAGCAAGATAAGAGCCTCAATGAATACGGTCTCGTGGTCAAATGACCCAATATTCTCGCTCACCGGTCTCGATGGTCTGAGCGCGCGACAATCTGTTGTGATCGTCGCCCATTTCTATCCACAGGGTGGCGAGCCGGGTGAGGCTACCTGCTGCCATAAATATCCACACGTCCAGATGTTGACGAAAACCATCCTAAATCTATCTCAGCCCGTCACATTCACACTATGGCAATTCCTGAAGTGGCAGTAGCATGTCTGAACGGGCCGAACCCGAGCCCAGCGCGCACGGACGTCAAAGTGTCAACCGTCTTCTACATGAACCATCTGCCCCTATACCAGAAGGAAAAACCTTATTTTCTCAATGTTCCGGTCGACGCCGGCTCTGAGCTTGCACAGACCAATGTGGGCTACACACGGCAACAAATTCATGTTGCCAATATCCGCGGCTGCGAGCACGTTTTTACACTGGACCAAACAGGCTTCCAGCTTGGAAAGCTGCAAACGAAGCTTACTTACGAAGACTTTGCCGATTCCAAGGCTATTGCCAAACGATTCTTTCCCGAGGTGCAGCAATTCCTTCGCGAAGCTCTTGGTGCTAGCGAAGTATTGACTTTCGATTACCAAGTGCGTCCTCGAACTGTGCACACTACCTAAAGGTTACATAGCTGATTTCTGGCTAGGTACGACGGAGGGATCCTTCTTTGCCCCGAAATTCGCGAGGAGCGGTTGGCAAAGCGCAACCATTTGCGTCAGTTCATGCAGGTAAGCTACGCTCGCAAATTAGTCCGCTACCCGCAGAATTAACTCTCTTCAAGATCAAACTGCTTCTTCAGCTATGCGTCGTTTAGAGTACTTCCATCCTGAGTGGTTTGACAAGTATAAGAATGGGCGAGTCCAAATTGTGAAGTACGTAGCCCGTACTTCAGCATTCAATCTTAGCTAACACTAGCTTAGTATTTGGAAGCCACTCCACGGCCCAACCTTTGACGCACCGCTGGCAGTATGTGACTATCGTACTGTCGAAGATGCTGATCGCGTGCCTACGGACGTTGTATTTCCCGACTATCTGGGTGAAACCTACAATTTTTGGCCGAACCCAAACCACAAGTGGTACTATGTGGATGGACAAATGCCAGACGAAGCGTGGATGATCAAATGCTTCGACAGCAAGACTGCTGAAGATCCTGACGTCTCACAGTGTAAGTTGAGGGCAAGCTCGAATAGCTTATACGTAAGAAGCTAACTTAATGATATAGTCGCGCCTCACGTGTCCTTTCCATATAGAGACGCGCCGCCTGGAACACTTCCGAGAGAGAGTGTAGAAGTACGAAACTTTGTTTTTTATAGCGTCAAGTAGCTTGATTTGAAGGCATTCATTATTTGACACGGTAGGACTTTCTAAGGTTGCTACTCCACCTCTTCTAAAACGAACGACACGGCCGAATTTGACATTCTCCCATTGAAGGCCTTGTTTCTACATTGCACATTCCAGAATAACACTTCAAATAATTTATAAACAGGTACACATATTTCTTTTCTTTTCGTTGCTCTCTGCTACATATCACACATATTCAATGCAACGTTGATCAACAATGATGGCTGATCGTACGTTCCTGTCTTCCATTTCCACTTGAGCTTTATTTAGCCACCTTCTGCAACCGTGGAACATACTCCCTTGAATGACAAGTCAGTGCATTATCTTACAGATATGGTGGCAAGACTTTTGCGACGATATGGACTCACACATCCTTTTCCTCCACAACTGTCGCATCCATCAGTGCAGGGTGTGTCAATTTCGCCCGTGAATTCGTTGACCCACTCGTACCAGGGTTTAACGTTGACGTCGTCCGGATCTCGCCTCCAAGTGAGCCAAGGCTTCGCCCTCTTCTCTTCTTCGGTAAACTCAACGTCGGGGTTGGGTGGCCAAAACGCCCTCCAAGGCTGGTAGGATGGACCAGTCCCGGAGGCCTGACCAGTGTTCCAGGCGAGTTCGTAAGATTTGCTATCCATGATGATCTTCTCGAAAGCGTTTCAGTGTGAGACTTGTGTAACTAAATAGGAAGGTTCATTGGGAGGATGACTGGTGTGCTAGGGCGAGGCATTATATGATGAGAGAAACGGAGAGGGTCAGATCATCTGAGACAATCGCACGATTCTTCGTGGCTTGATGGAAGATAACAGCCGTAGTGATGATTGGTTCCATTGGGACGCTGTGTTTCACGATTTACGTTGCATGTGCTGAAGGCGCATCGATGGGCGGACACACGGCCCCTTTGCGCATCCCGTGGATTATCTCGTAAATGCTGTGTAACCAAGGCCCTAAAACCTTGCAAAGGCTATTACGAGACCAACCGACCGCGGGATACGCAAAGGGGCTGTACGGGACACGCACACCTCGCATGCGTTCAAGCATGCAGACTTGGTATCCCAACTAACCAAATTACGCAATGTGAAGACTCCATCTGAGCCTCCCCATATAGGTAGTTAGAAGCCCAGTAATTCGTCCAGATGGATGTTTCACCACCCGTGAGGCACATTCACAGCGCGGCTCGCTTACCCCAACAATGTACAGCGTCAAGAGTTGTACACAGGACTCGGCCGGCGTCGAGAGTCGGCCGCAAGAGGGACAATCTCGAAGGCAACGCCTCGAGGTACCGTGCTTTTGACAGTTTCCGTTCCGCCTCTGTATAATTTGGTCCAGAAGAGGACCTTCTCCGCTCTATTACACCTACAGTATTTCACGTTGTGGCTTCAAATCTGCGTCCTGACGCTGTACTCCCTTACTCGCTACACCTTCGAAGCCACCACATGCAGCCACCAGACGCGCAGCAATAAACAGGCATTCCCCAATTTGCCACCCCGTCTAAGCCCCGCTGAAGCCTAACGCCCAGGGCAACTAAGTCGGCATCACACGTGTCGTTCTTTGACTGAGTGACTATCTAACGAAGATCTTAGACATTTCGATCAACTAGGTATGCCATCCTAAACGGCATTATGACGAAGTATCGTCGCCCTTCAACGAAGACGCAATTATAGCGTGGATCATTAGCACGCACTGCCAGAAAGGAAAACAGAAAATCTGTGAAGCATGTCCGATCCATCATTGGTCCTTCCTGTAAAGCACCTAGAGTGGACAGAAGGACTGTAATTTCCGCACAGATGCTGCTTTTGCCACCGTAAGTCAGCCCTCGGGTTCGCCTGGCCGTTCGCGACTTTCATTTAGTGAACATGTCACAAAGCCGGTGGTAGCACGCTTCTAGCTTATGAGCAAGTAGCCCTAGAAATACCTTCTCTCACTTCCATCATCAGCCTTATATTCTAAATTCACACTCGCTCCTACTCGAAATGGCCATGTTACCACCCTTTTCACGCTCACGTACTTCCGCTAGTCCCTAGATCTATCAGTTACAACGCTACACAAAGGTTCCCGAAACTCCCCGTAAACGCAGACGTTCACCACCATCTTGCTAGACAGTCCGGCGACATTCCGTCATGGCAGACCCATTAGCCATCTCGACAGGAATAATTACTTTCACTGGAGCAGTACTCAAGATCACACAGGAGATTATGGGTGCCATAAATAGGATCAAGAATGCAAGACAAGACATCATCAGCCTCGGCAGGGAAATTGAGGATCTCTACGGTATCCTCCAATCCCTTACAAAACTCCACCAAACCATCAAAAAGTCTGATGCACGGAAGATCAAAGAGTGCGGTCTAGCTCCCGAAACACTGAAGCTTTTTCGAGATGACTTGGCGAGTTTGAAGAAAGTGATGATATCTCTAGAAAGACAGTTCAATGGGGGAAAACTGCAGCGCTTCAAGGCCCGATACTACTTCACGCAGGGGCGCAGAGCTTCTATTGCAGCGTTTATAACCAGGATTCAGACTTGTAAGTCGAGTTTGACTCTCGCACTTTCCGTCTTCCAAACGTAAGGCATCCGGACATCTTCACGTATAAGAGATTTGCTGACACCAAACAGTGCCCAAGGCGAAACCATACAGAGACAAGTCATAGCATCCAATGCTACCTTATCCAATCTTGCAATCACATCGTCAAGCACCAATAACGACGTTGAGCGCATTCAGCAGTCTCTTGGCTACACGAACTACGGCATCGACAATCTACAGAGGTCTTCCATACACACAAAGGACGGCATTGAACGGGTCGAGCTTTCTCTCGCAACGGCAAACAATGGAGTTCAGTCTCTACATACCTCCATTTCTCGCACCCATTCGGACATGAGTCAGATAAAGCAATCTCTCATTACGATAGACCAGAGGACCAAAGAGACCCAGGTCCAGCCGTTCCCTATTGCGCCAGATGGCACGTGTCATATACTCCCGTACCCCAAGAATGATCGCTTTGTCGGTCGGTCTGATGTCCTGGCACAGCTACAGTCGTTTCTCCTCCCGCCCGATCTCAAAGGCCAAGGCGGAACATCATTTGCGCTGTATGGTATGCCAGGAGTTGGAAAGACTCAGACTGCTCTTCAGTTTGTCTATTCGAACAAAGATAAGTTTCCAGTCATTTTCTGGATATCCGCAAGCAGCAAAGACAAAATCATTCTTGGGTACGATGAAATTGCTAGAGCTTTAGGGCTTAACAAGACTGTGACCTCCGCAGACCAAGAAGAGAGCATTCGTCTAGTGAAGACATGGCTCAGTCACACAGGTATGTACATACGTCTCTAGCGTTTAGGCTACCGAAAGCACTCTCACTAAGCAGTTGTGTGCTAGACACGTGGTGGCTATTAGTTTTCGACAACCTGGATAATCTAGATGATGTCACTGCATTTTGGCCAACATCGAAGAATGGTGCTGTTCTAGTCACAAGTCAAGATCCGAGTTCGGTCCATACCCTAGCCAAGCAAGGATGCAGACTCGATCTATTCTCTCCCGAGGAGGGAATCAATCTAATCACGAACATCTCTCAGGCTACCAATGTTTCTATTTCACAAGATGAAGCCGAGCAGGTTGCTCGCGTTCTGGGGTATCATCCACTTGCGATCAACCAGATGGCCACTTTCATCATCAAGAGTGGATGCAGCATCCCATCTTTCCTTGAACTCTACGCCCAGCGTGAAGCTTCGAACGAGTTGCAAGGTATAGACTGCAAATGCCCTTGGTATAAGAACACTGTTGCCGCAGCATTTGATTTAACCATCGAGAGAGCTGAGAAGCTGGGATCTGAAGCATCCGCCTTGCTCGATGTTCTGTCACTCTTTGACCCCGACAAGATTCCGGAGCAGATGCTTTCGAAAGAAAGCCTTGGTGCTGTGTCGGATGTTCATCGTCTTGTTGCCATCAGCGATCTTCGAAGTATGACTTTGCTGAGTGATAATCCTGAAAACAATACCGTATCCGTTCACCGTTTAGTGCGGGATGCCGCACTTCGGAAAATCAAGTCAAGTCAGGTCAAGGCCAACACTGCTTTTAATACCGCCATATTTTTGCTTCGAAAAGTATTCCCCTTACATGGCCTCGCAAGAGATCATATGACAGAGTCATGGATGCAGTGCGAAATGTATTTGTCACACGTTCTCGCGCTTCATGATAGGTATCAAGAGGTTCAGGATACTCGATTCGTGCAAGTTTCGATTGACTTCGTCGAGTTACTCTACAGTTGTGCTTGGTACGTCTCTTCGAAACAACGTAACCACATCCGACTAACACGCCTATAGGTATCTTTGCGAAAGAGGTCGCTTTGAGATAAGCTCAAAATTGATTTGTACCGCCGAAAACACGTACAAAAGCCTCACTTGCTTGGAGACCAATTTATTCTGGGCGGATTTGTGCACAGTGAAACTGTTCTACGTCAATGAGACGGATCATAGTAGCACCGCCATCGAACTAGCGACTGAAGCGCACGAAATACGGGAGACGGCTGTCGAAAATGGTGTTCTGGAAGAAGATCATCCGAACCGAGCAAACGGGCTGATGAACTTGGGAGTGATGTATACAAAAGTGCAGCCGCTGAAAGCTATCGAGCTACACACTTCTGCAATCGCAATCCGACAACAATCCACACGTTACCGAGATGACCAGGTGCATGGTCTTGCACTAAATTACCTGAACCTTGGACGCAGCTATTGGTGTGCCGGCCAGCTTGATGACGCGGCGGACTCCCTTGAGAAGTGTCTGGCGACCATCAAGGAAAGAGAGGAAGCTTGTGGCTACCGCTTCGTCTTGTACGTCTATTTTTGCCTTGCTTTTAGAGGAGACTTACTGAACTTGTTTCTAGGAGTGGATGGGCCCTTTGGGCGTTAGGAAATGTGCAAATAGATCGAGGACGCTTGGAAGAGGCACTGGTTTTGCACACGGAGAGTATGGATCTCCATGAAAAGATCTTAGGTCCACTTCATCTCAAGACCGCGGCAAGCTACCATAAGATGGCGTGGCTACTATGGAAGCAAGAAGAGTACACAAGAGCCATGTAAGTGCAATCCTAGGGGTACGGAAGGCTGCAATTAGAACTAATTGGCGACGCTAGTGACATTCTGAAGCTTGCCCTATCAGTATACGATAAGAGGCCAGAAGACATGACAGCTGAGCGTGCTAGATCGAAATGGTTACTATCACAACTCTTGAAAGACTCTGCGCCTGAGAACGAAGAGTGGAGACAAGAGCTTGATGCTGCTCGAGACTTGAGAAAAAGAATACAAGGAGAGACACAACTATCCGAGGATAGTCAAGAGAGTTACGATCTTCTCGTAACGTATTTTTATAGATGATGAGGCCACCCGGAAGAGACCACTGTACATACTAGACATAACGTTATTACGAACTGTACGATTAGGAGTTCATACCCGGTGATAGGGGTTGGTTGTATATCCATTTCCATTTGATGGTAACCATCTAATCCACAAACATTGTATATCATTGTCATTTTTGATTAGTTGATGTGCAAGATGTGACGTGGTGCATTGGCTCGACTGCCCCCAGGAAGGCTACTGGCATGATGAGCGGATAGTGGACTAAAACGAAGACGAAGAATTCCTAGGCGTGATGCGATAGAACTTATAGATGCCTTCAAACATCCAAAAACCCCTCAACCACATCCTCTCTATCCACCCAAGCCACTACCGCCCTCGCGAAGAGATCCGGATCCTGCCTATTCCACGCATGCCTCATCCCCGCATGCTTCACCACCCTAACCTCCCCGCTTCCAGCCCCCTTTCCTCTCGCCAACTCTGCAATCCTCTTCGCATCCTCCACCCGATCTCCACTCGGCACAATCCCACTCTTCGTCGCCGCAATCACCAGCATCCGCGCCCTCACCACCCCCACATTCTCCTTAACACTCGCAGGCTCCAGCATCTTCAAGATCTCCGCACACAGCGCTTTCGTAACGACCCCCTTTTGGGAGACGGACAAATCAGCGTCGACAGCCCACCCGACAACCGAGCGTGGAAGAAGATCGGTCGCGGACTGCATGCCCCAGAACACCGACGGTGCGATTGGGGCGAGGAACGAGGGCGATGGATCTCGGATGTTGAAGCCGGTCGCGAAGACAGTTAGGCAGCGCTCGGGGTTGTGCGAGGCTAAATGTGCGGCGACATAGGCGCCCATACTAAGGCCGACGATATGAGCTTTGCCGTCGTGCGCTTCATTGGCGATGAGGGTAGCGAGATGGCCGGATGCGGACGCAACTGTGAAGGGGAGGGCTGAGGCGCGGCCGTGGGCGGGGAGGTCAGGTGCGAGGATGTGATAAGCGGTGATTTTCTGGAGGTGAGAGATTACTGGGTCCCAGTCGTGGCCGGTGGAGAAGGAGCCGTGTATGAGGAGGATGGTTGGGTTGCCGGTTGGGTTGACGAAATCGAAGGGAAGGCTAGTGTTTGCTGATGGCGCACTATCCGTGTCCGCCATGGTAGATACGTAGGATCATTGATATTGAAAATTAGTTGAAGATGAATAGTATGATGATGTAAATATGTAGTTGGAGGATGGTAGTAGATAGCGTAATCGGCCCGCACAATCGGGAATTTGTCGGATGCGAAATAGCACGGAATCCTTGGCACGTTTTTCTTGGCGTTCCTCACTAAACTTTATATAAGGATTATAGGGAGCACCACCTAATTAAATATTAGCCTTTTAATGTCCCCCTAATAATAATAAGTAAGGTTTCTCTCCTATGCTATATAGTTACTTACTAATATTTTCTTAGTATTTTAGTAAGCCTTATATAGAAGCTCTATCTAACTACTACTACCTAAATGCGTTATTATAATTAGCACCTAATTTCTACCTCTTAATATCTTAATATTATATAATTACTTTAGCTATATTAGCCTCTAGCTAATATAGCTATATATATAAGAGTTACTCTATTAACTATATACTAAATATAGTAGAATCTAGTATATTATAGTAGCGCTATAAGGCTATAGTTTATATAGCCTAGGTAACCTTATAAGCTTTCTTAGGCAGATAAAAATAGAGTCTTTAATTAGCTACTAGAGAAAGAATAGAGAGACTAGAATAAGATTATAAAGTAGCTTAAAGTAAAGTATAGTATTAAGGTTTTATAAATATATATCTCTTATATACTTAAATAGTATAGATAGACTAGAAAGGCTATAAAGTATTTATTAAATAGAGCTAGTTATAAGCTCTAGCGCCTCTATCTTAAGAAACTTATATAGTATAATTCTAAGAATCTTATCTTTCTTAATAAGTCTATCTTTAATAAAAAGACTAGCTAGTAGTACTATATATATATACCTATTAGCTAGCCTATTTACTATAAGAATAATATAATATATAGAAAGATATAGGCTATCTATACTATAATAATACTTTAGAGTTAGCTACTATATACTAGAGTAAGAGAAAAATACTTTAAAGTAGATAACTTCTATAACTAGATTATTAATATACTACTACTAGCTATTTAAGAAGAGTTTAATAGGGCTATTAAGGTAATTATACTAGATAATATTAATATATATATAGATAATTAGATTATCTATAAAATCTAGGCGCAGGGCTATATTATAAAGTACCTGCCGCTATACTTACCTAATTTTAATTTAATTAAATTAACCTTTATAACTCTAAAGGCGTAGATCTATTACTATTACTACTATCTATACCTAGCGTATTAAAACTTTAGTAACTTTCTATAGACTATAATAGAGTAGAGTTATTATAATAGATTTATCTATAAGTAGTTTTACTATACTACTAGAGGCGTATATATATAGATAGAGGAGCTAGAGTAGATTTAGATATATCTAGATATATATAAGAGAGGTAAGAGAAAGAATTAAATAGAGAAGAAGTAAGTAGAAAAGAAGTAGATAGAGAAGAAGGCCTAAGTATATACTTTATATAGCCTTTCTATTTAATATATACTCTATATATAGTATTACTATTTTAGTATTACTATTTTAGTATTACTATTTTTTATATACTCTCTAGGCTAAGGCTTAAGTATTAGCGCTAGCGGATAATCTATAGCTTAAGTATTAGCGTAGGGTAAAGTTATATAGTAAAGCTTAATAGCTATTATTTATTTTTTCTATATATTTTTACCTTTCTTTTAACTTTCTTCTTTCTTTAGACTCTATATACTATTAATTACTACTTTTATAATACTATAGCTAATAATACTAGTAATTTAGGCTCTATTCTTAGCCTAATTAATAATATTCTTATAAAAGAGTACTACTTTCTCTCTCTATCTTCTACTACGCCGCCCTTTAGGCCTCTTAGGGTTTATCTAGATTCTCTAGTAATATAGATAGTAGTAGCTAGACTACTCCCTATTAAAAGAAGATAATAGGCGTTTAAGCTAAAAATAAAAAGCTAGAAGCTTTCTCTAGTAAGAGCCTAGAGAATTCTAGCCCTTAGAGGCTTTATATAGTATATAGTAGGCCTATATACCCCCTTTCTACTTTTACTATTAGTAGAGATGTCTATAATATACCTAATTAAAAGAAAAATAAAAATAAAAATAAAAAAGAAAAAGAAAAAACTAATCCCCCTCTACTATATATAATTTCTAGTATAGTAGCTTAAGAATCTAACTAATCTATTTATATAGAAAGTACTATACTTACTATCTACTCTCTTTCTTTACTATTACTATTATTCTAGGCCTACTAACTTTCTCTTAGTATACTAATAACCTTACTACTACTTTTAGCTTCTCTACTATTACTATAGCCCTTTAAGAGTACTTTTACTATACTAAGCTTACCTATATAGAGCTTATTAATAGCTAATATAGCTAGAATTAGGCGGGCCTAGCCTATAGTATATATCTAGAGTGCGCCTAGAATATATCTACTAAGAGCTATTATTAGTATAATATTAATTTCTATACTAATAATAATCTAGGTAGTAAATATAGTATATATAGAGTTAAAAGTAAGCGCTATACTTAAATTAATACTATAGGAGATATAGTAGTGTTTAAGCGGGCTCTAAAGCCTAGAGCTAGTTATACTAGAAGAAAGAAGTAGATAATTAAGCCTATTTAACTATATACTTAGAAACTATAACTATAACTTTAAAAGTTTATTTATACTAATTAATATTTCTATATATTTAGTACGCGGATATAAATATATATATCTAGATGCATAATTTAGTTATCTATTTATATAATTTAGACTTATAGCGGCTAAAATATAATAAAGTAATAGATTCTATCTCTATATAGCCTTTCTATTTTATATATACTCTATATAGTCTTTAACCTATAGCTTAAGTATTAGTAGTAAAAATCTTATTTTAATATTTTAAGGCTTAAGTATTAGTAGTAAGAATCTTATTTTAAGGCTTAAGTATTAGCGCAGGGTAAATTTTCTCTACGCTAATACTTAAGCCTTAAAATATTAGATTAAAATCCTTACTACTAATACTTAAGCTGTATAATATTAAGATATATTTTTATATTTTACCTATACTAATACTTAAGCCGCACTTTATAATAGCCCCTAATTTAAAATAGAAAGGCTATATAGACTATATATTAAATAGTAAGGCTATATAGACTATATATAATATATATAAAACTATAATAGTATAGAATAATACTAATTACTCTATTTAATAGTAGCTATCTAACGCCTAACTATATTCTAACTCTCTTATATATTCTACGCCTGTTCTAACTAGCCCCGCCTTCTTCTAGTATAGTTAGCGCCTCTAATATAGCTTTCTTCTATCTATATAAATTCTTAAAGTTATATAGCTCTCTTATAAACTATATTACTATTCTATCTAATAGCTCTAGAGCTAGAGCTATCTAGTATACCTTTAAGAATCTATTCTATATTTACTAAAGAAAATTAATATTCTATATCTAATTAATAACTACTTATATAGTATACTACTACTACTACTTTATACCTATATTTATAATAGCTCTAACCTTCTAGAAGAAAAAAAACTTAAGTATATTAGTATCTTTCTCTATATATACTAGGCTTAAGCTATAAAAATAGTGCGCTAATACTACTTAGCTAGAGAAGGGGGTATACTACGGCTATAGTAGTAGCTATATTAGAGGCTAAGGCGTAGATATAAGCTAGTAATAACTCTATAGTATAAGTAGTAGAGGGGAGAAGAGCTATATATATATCTATAGAGCCTATAGAGGTAGACTATACTAAGATTATATAGAAGAAGAAGAAGAAAAAAAAGAAGCGCTTTAAAAAGAAGCGCTTTATAATACTATCTAATCTACTATCTCTATACCTTTCTACTATATCTAGAGCTCTATTAAGCGCTCTATTATATTAAATATTCTAGCTATCTTATCTTTAGACTTCTACGCCTAAGTTAACTTTATAGTGCGCTAGTAATTACTTTTAACTAGACCCTCTCTTATAAGGTTTTTATATACCTTATTAGGTAGCTTAGAAATTATAGCTTCCTTTTAAGTAATTATATCTACCTATAACTTATAGTATTTAGAGAGTATTATATAGTACTTCTTATTATTATTAACCTAGTATAGGTTACCTATATTAGTATAGAAGTTATTAGTATACTTATATATTAATAGTATACTAACTTACTAGTAGCTAGATACTAAGAGTAATTTTAAATAAACTATCTACTACTCTAATAGCTTTCTATTATAATTACTATAATGCCTACTATAGAACCTATCTATAGAGGGCGTACTAGCTAGTAATAATAATAGTACCTCTAATTTCTTTCTCTTTTTTAATAGCGGCGGCGGGGCCTTATATATTAACTTATACTTAAATATAGTAGAAATAGTAGCCTTTAGATAGTTCTTCTACTTTAAATTAAGTATATAGAATACGCGCTAGAACTCTAAAAGTAAGAAGTTAGCTATATTATAGCTAAGAAAGCCTCTAGTCCCCTTTATTATATAAATAATAGTAGTATACTAGATAACCTTATACTTCTTTTTATAGTTACTATTAACCTACGCTATTAATACTATTATATCTAGCTTAAACTCTAGGTTTTCTATATTAAGAGTAAAGTATATAGAGTTTTCTAGTTATCTATTACTAATCTTCTTTCTATTAATATAGAGAATATAGAATAGAGTAATAAGAAAGTTATTAACCTTTTTTTTCTTCTCTTTAATATAGTGCTAGATAGTACTACTAGTACTAGTAGTACTCTTAATACTACTAGAACTAATAGCTATTAGATCTATCTTCTTAGAGCCTTTTTTAGAGCCCTTTTTAGAGCTCTTTTTATTACTTATAGCTATCTCTATAGGCCCCCCCTTAACTCTTAAAAAGCTACTTAGTATATCTAGTAATATATTCTACTATACTAATACTCTAGCCTTTATAGAGGGCGTCTATATACACGCTAGAGGCGGCTTTCTTACTAGTATAGTAGCCTTTAGCTTTATAGACTTTAGTATAGCCTTTATAGGCTTTAGTATAGCCTTTATAGGCTTAGGTGTAGCCTTTATAGGCTTAGGTATAGCCTTTAGTATACTAGCTATAGTAGTAGTTCTTAGACTTATATAAATAGGGGGGGTTTTAGGCGCATTATTAGGTATAAAGAAAATATATCTTCTATTACTATAGGTAGTTAGTAGGCTTACTAAAATACTAAGAAAATATTAGTAAGTAACTATATAGTATAGAAGAGAAACCTTACTTATTATTATTAGGGGGATATTAAAAGGCTAATATTTAATTAGGTAGTGCTCCCTATAATTCTTATATAAAGTTTAGTAAGGAACGCTAAGAAAAATATACTAAGGATTCTATACTATTTCGCATCTAATAAATTATAAAGAGTGGGGATTCGTGCTATCTCTAAATAGGTTAGGATATCAAGTATATTATAAACAGATTGATCTAGTGGCGAGCGGCTTTCGACAATGTGGATCTCCATTAAACTATGTACTGTTTCACTCGCATATCAGGTTCGAAAGGCTGGATGCCGCAATTTACCCCTACTTAGGCTTCGTTTTGACCGCTCACCACCGCCGTGTGGGGTGGCCTGCTTGCTACGCAGTCCGTCAGGCAAAGGCAGTCCAGATTTCAAGGTATTGATTTTGACATACTCGGTATCGTCGTAAGCTTGTACGCCAGTCGCGACTTCCGTCCTCAGTAAGCCCCATTGGAGTATCTTTGGTAATTCCCTCCAGGTTGGACATAATTCGCACCGGGGGACGCGTATCCCGGATTTGGACTCGCATATCCATTTGCATAGCCGCTATTCACACTTGCTGGTAGGTATCCAGTCGACATGTGGGGCGCCGGCGACATGGCCATCGGTGGTGATGCAGGCACGTATCCGTTTTGTGATGGCACGCCACCCCATGACTGAGCAGTGGGGAGGCCGAAGTGCGGTTGCGCCATAGGATTGATATCTGGAGCTGGAGGGAGCGTGGAAGGGTCGGGAGCGGGCGCTGCGTGCCATTCGACTTTGATGGGAGCATCGCGGCTGAGCTTTTGGCCGTTCCACCCTGACTGTATGTTAGGAGATTGAGTGTGATGCCGAGGCGGGGGCTAAATTGATTGGCGAGACAGGACGATCAAATGAGGGGCTTACAGAGTTCAAAGCGAATGTCTGCGGGACCTAAGACAACTTTTACAACGTAGTCCACACGGTGGTACTTCTGCCCACGGTTCCAAAAGTGCCTGTTCTTAAGCTTAAACTTGGCAAGTTCGACGGTCGAAAAGTCGGACTGTACACTACATAAAGTCCTACAATCTGCTCTCCGAGTCAGTTTATGCCAAGTGGAATCGACTTGAGAGGAATTGCATACTATGGTCCATGACGAAAGGCAGAAGGGTTTTATCAAGGTGAGATTCAATAACGGCGGTGGGAAAGACTCTTTTTGGGTTGCCTGGCGTGACCTTTTGTCTGAATGATCGAACGATTGGGTAGTCAATCGATACTGGGTCGCCCTATCTGCCATCAGTATCGCGATGAGTTGAGCTCGTCGGAGGTAACTGACTTGCTTTATGAACCTATCAAACGGTTGTCAGCGTATCCAAGAATTGATGGGCAGTGAACTTACCAGTCAATGACGTTCGCAATGTACAGCTGTCCATCCATTGGATCTCTTTCCGTTGCTTTGTTGTGATGCATCGGATTTTGAGGATTATAAAGGACTTTGCATATTGTTCCGTAGGAGGACCGACAGCATCGCCAACCCAGCACCGATTTCCCACTCTTCATCTTTTGTATACGATCGGCGACAATTCCTTTGCACACAACTAGTTGTGGATCCGGAGCTACTCCAACTTGCAAGCGCAAGGCATTTGGGAAGGGTGCGCGACCGAAAGCATATCTTTCTCGTAATCGTTGCTGAAGGTATGCGGAGTTACCCAGACCTCCGGAAAGGACAAGATGAGCCTGTATGCATAAGTAAAGGTCGAAAACGAGAGGTACGGCTTGGCCCACCACTTGCTCCTGCGGAAACTTTTGGTTTATCCGTGTAAGTTGCTTGTCTATCAGACCGAAAAGTCTGTCGATCTGCTTTCGTCAGAAACTGATCTATCCCGAATTTCCGAAGCTCATCAATACTCACTTGGGCATCAAAGAGTATCTTCAAATCATCCCTGCGTTCCGATTAGACCATGCATCTTTCAAATCTCTATTCGGCCGTACCTTTGAAACCTTAATTCACCATTGATGATCCCCGCAGACTCATTCGTGTACGTTCTACTCAGCTTAGGCACCGCAACGGAGAACATGGGGGTATCATCTTCAGCGCCATAATCGCATTTCGCATTCTGATATTCTTTGCTCTTCATCATCTCCCAAGCTGCGTCTTCGACTTCGATGCCCATTGGGAGGCTTCGATTCGCAAACTCCAGTCGTTGAAGAGCAGCATTCTCGAAGCCACGATCAATTTGAGCAGAACCAAGGTTAGCACCAAAGACGACGTCTAGTTGCTCCAGGCTCAACGATCCGCTACCCGTGTCAGTGACTCGGAGCGCTGATAGATCAGTCGTTCCTCCACCAACGTCGCAAACTACCAGTATATCTCTTTCGAGGAATATTGCAGGGGATTCACGCGACATGTGAACGGCGGCTGCCTCCGCTTCCGTCAACCCGATTGATGCGATGTGGCTTGGGTATTGTCCGAATCCTGCGCGCTCTATGATCTTTCGGAAGCGTTCGACTGTAGGGTTTGGCGCCCATGTTGTTGGAACACTGAATATGAAATCAATCCTAGCATCTTCCCAGCGAGCAGCAATCTCATTTTGGAGTTTCGATCGGATATGTTGGTAGAGGAACTTGAAGTAGTCGCAGAACAATTTCTCCACTTCTTCTATGGATTTGGGGACATCGGCTGGATCTTTGGCGTCTCTTTGAGCTTGACTCAGTCTACCCTCGTCGAGAAAAGTCTTGAACCATTCACGAAACTCTTTGTCAACCGCCGTCACCTCGGTCATCGTTTCGGATAGGAAGCCCCATGACGAAGGATTGGGCTGGTCATTGGGGTAGACTAGTATTGTTGGGACCTTGATGTACGTTGTCAGCTAGAGCTCTACAAAGCATGTCTCTGCAATGTATGGAAGCGGACCTTATTTTCATTTGCTTGCATACGGCCCGGCCACCGCTGGATCCACCGAATAGTATCAGCGCCGATCGAAGGATTTGCGTACGCGACACCGGTACCTTTTCCTTGAGGTCAGCATCATCTTATCAGGCGTACCAAAGACATTCTAGGCTTCTAGACATACATGTCATTCCAAAGTCAATAGCAATTATGAGATCAGGCCGTGTCTCCTCCATAATGTCGTCGACTCGTATGTTGGACAGTGGAATGACATGAGCTGTATCGCAAGACTCAAAATTCCCCAAGGCTGAATGTCTGAAGCTTTCGCGACTCTCTCACGGAGCTGCCAGCGGGGCTTCCGGTCCGAGCTCGAATAGAGCCGCATCCCAAGCATCTCTAGTTGATCCGTGGTCACGTTCTCGCCGTGAGGGCTTGCATCCCACTAGTCAAGGTCCATGCATCGAGATATGAAAATGGACGAAGGCTTCGGTATAGTAGATTAGGGGCTGTCCTCCAATACCATTGCCGTGTCGCCCTACATATCTTCCAAGCCAGGTCAGTGGCCGTTCCTTATCATACAGGCTCTGTGGCTCTGTCTCTACGAAGTACATCTTGAGAGCGAGAATCAGAATAAGAGGGATTAGGAGCCTGGTTGAAATTACCACCTTATGCGAGGAAGTGGGGTACTTAACATATTGCCAATGGAGGGTAGAGCTTACCGAATTACTGAATGAGAATAGACATGGGCTTTTGAGGCACAGATTGGGGGCCGTTTGGCGTCCAATCCCAATCCCGGTACGCCCCGCATCCCGTCTAGCCAAGACCTTTTCACGACTGTGCTCAACCTCAACGCACCTTGTTCCACAGCCTCGCTGCACCTCAATCCTCAGCCTCGCCGCACAGCATGGTTCAAGGCACAATTTCCGCCTGGGCTCCGGTCTAGGTGCCGGCGAAGAAGCTGGCTGGATCAAAAGAGTCGGCGATGCTCCCGTTATGGTTGCCTGGCCCCTATCGTCAACAGTCTTCCGCATGGGCTGCATGTTCTGGTCTCTCAGCCTTCTCAAAGCTTACTCTAGTTTCGCGCTGATCTTGCCCGGCCGAGCTGGCGCTGTGGAGATAATGCAGGTATGCGAGGAGGCACCATTGGAGCCCAAACACGGGGTCCATGGCGTGGGCGTCGTGATAGTCTGATAGAGGCGCCTTAGGGTCCACCAGGCTGCGGGCGGCTGAGTGAAGAGCATCTCGGCCTTCTATTTATCCATTTGCTGCACAAGTCGTAAGCCATTAAAGTCTTGTCCCATTTTCCCAGGCACTGCCTTGCCCTCTCTTCTTTCAGCCTGCGTTTGATCTCGTCCGCGGTTCAAACACTGTCTTTTCTCCAAACTCACTTGTCCATAGCCATGCTCCGACTTCGCGCAACAACTTCACTTGATGTGGTCTCACAGGTGGGGATTCAAGCCGCATCGACGACGCTGTCTACGCTTTGCTCAGCGAACTGCGCACCTTCGGTTGGGTTGGTAACTGCTGTTTTTTGGCCCGAAACGAACGTGAATTCTACTCTGTGTGGCACTACCCAAACGGCGGGAATTCCCTGTGTATCTTTACCAACGCCATTCTGCGAGAAAGACCGGGCGACCTTCGTATGCGGGTTCTCGACATCGGCTTCTGCCGGTCCGCCAGCTACTGTAGTTGAGACGACGACGACTACTCCAACTTCGACTCCCACTAGCTCCCCTGCCTTTTCCACATCACCCCCAGCAATAGTCGCCTCGACTCTAACGTCTGGCACTACCGAAACCTCGTCCAGCTCCACCTCTTCTTCGACGACGTTTACCAATGGCAATGTGACCTCCCCAACCAACACACCCAAACCCGCAAAGACGCATGCTGTAAAATCTAATGGCGTAACAAGCGGTGCAGCAGCCGGCATAGCCATCGGTTGCCTCATTGCTGGCGCCGCAATCGCGGCCTTGGTATTCTTCTTCCTCTTCAAGCGCTACAAGAAGCGTCAGCAGGCACAGTCCGCCGCCTACAACCACCAACTCGGGCCCTACAATGGTACGGTAGCTGCCACACCTGCCGAGAAGTCTGTTCCGATCGCCACTGCGACCGCCATCTCGCCAGTCGATGCCCTACTCCCGCAGCCCGCTGAAGACAACGCCATCATTGGCGAGCTGTCCATCATACGAACCAAGATTAAGGACCATGCGCAGACATACTACCACACAGCGGCGGTTGATCCAGTAATGGTGGATGAGTCTGAGTTCCAGGACGTAGCGAGAGCCACTGGGATCCGGAGTATGGCACTCTGCGACATGCTACTGAACCCACGGACTCGCATTGCAACAATCCGGTTGTTCTTGAGCTATGCAATTCTCTCTCGATGCGGAGGACAAGGCGGAGCAGGAGCCTCGCTGTTGCCGCCTGAAGTCGGACTTTTCGCCGACACACTGGCTGGAATTGACGGATCGAATGCTGGTAAGTGCTATTCTTGACCATTGAATAATACAGTCACTGATGAATCTCAGGACAACTCGCCCTCAAGAGCAAATGGCACTCTATCTCGGCTACCCTCCTTTCCTCCCGCTACAGCAGCAAGACGATCAGCGACTCAGACCCGCGCAGCCACAGCATTGCGGCCACCCTTACAGCCGTAGATGGTGTTCTTCGCCCTTTCGTGATCTCGCCGCAGGATGACGCCCCGCGCCTTCGCAATCTTCAAAGCGTTATACAGCGAGCAGCATCCTTTGCGTTCTTGCTCTTCTCGCAGCCCAGCACATTTGTGTTCCAGTGGTCTGCGCAAGGCAAGCTCGTGGTCTTCCCAGCCTTGCTCCAGACGAGCGATGAGAACGCACGGTTGCTAAATCCGCCGCGTGTATTTGCGAATATGGAGACGGCTTGATGGATATGTTTTTGATCTGGCATAATGAGTAGTAATGCGTGATTGGCTATGTAGCAGAAGACATGTCTGAATCGAGTTTGGACAACCTTTGTTCTTGCTGAGACCTCCTGGCCTGTGAACGTGATGTCTAGATTAAGGAAGCCCGTCCCATTCGGCTTCGGGGAAGCGGACTCCTTCAAATAGTCTAGAGCCATGGGCTTGTGTAGCTAAGACATGCTTCATGTAGTAATTGCTATTTTCGTGTCGGGCATGGTTTAAGCCCGTAAACGCCACGGCACGGCGGGAAGGAGGGGTTGTGTCTCAGCCTTGTCGATAGCACGTCGACACCCGCAGAATTCCACTGATAAACCTCCAACTCCAGACTCGTGGCGTCTCTTCACTTGAAATTAGTTATGGTACCCTCCGTAGGAGGCTGAATGATCTATAGCCACGGATCCCCACATCCAGAATGGACGGCGGCATCTTCAGCGGTATCAACACGCTCTGGAACTTCTCCGAGTTCGTGATCCGGCTGAATGACGTGGACGACGAAAACAACGTCTTCGTACGAATGATTCAGAACGTGCGATCCGACCTTTCTGAATGCGAGCGACTGCTGCACCAGCCGTCTATTCGGGCCTCGCTTGACCAAAACCCGGATAAGAAACGCTGGATAGAGAGTAAAGTTTATGGCACGAAATGCGCGCTGAATGAGATCGGGTTGTATGTGGAGAGAGCGCGAAGCGACAAGGAAAGGGACGGAACGATTAGCTTTGGGCATCGAGTACGTTGGCTCATGAATGATCGCGAGAACCTGGATAATCGGCGGATGGAAATGAGTGCTTGTCATCAGAGCCTGACGCTGGTTTTGGGGCAACTGCATCAGCTTGAGACGAAAGCTGATGGCGGAGGCAATGGAGGTATCAATCAAGATAAGGAGGGACTAGGGCCGCCGCCGATGTATGATGCTGTGATTGACGATCTAGATTTCAAGAGTCCGTATAGCAGAAGGAAGAAGGCTAGGAGGAAAGAAGAGACTATCGCGGAGGAGACAGCGATTGAGAGGAAGATTGAGGCAACACGTACGCATTGTTCCTGTGTTTATTTACCCCATGACAAGTACTGATGCCGGTTTAGAGATAGAGAATGTACCGCAGCCCAATATCCAATCCACAGCGGCATGTCCTCCACGGTGGGAACCGGGAACACCGCCGCCCGTACGAAGTTCGAATCAGTCAGATAAGACGCAACATTCTGAGGCCTTCTTTCCAGGATGGGACGTGAGGGCTTACAAAGCTTCGCCAAATCCAAACTACCCTTCGAACGACTATATTGCGGAGCTGGACTCTGTTAATTCTCCCAATCGGCTTGGACCTGTAGACCCCTGGGAGCTTGCTAGTAAACCTGGGGACTTGAACATAAATCAACGACCTGCACAGTATCCACCAGCCCCTTCAGATAGCACGATATCCCAATCAGCGGGTTCAACTTCGAGTTACAACCCGCCCACAGACACACACCAACAAGCAGCAGTAGCCGGGTGGGATACGAGAAGATACTCAGTCAACCGAAGACCACTTCCTGCCTCCGCAACTCAAATTTCTTTGGGTACCAGGCCAAGTCTGCTCCAGATGATGAGCTCCGTGTCGGTAGAAACTGGAAGCACATCAACCAGGCAAGCGGTTTTGCCAGCGAAGGAAGTCGTGGTCGTCCAAGGGCCGGTGCCAGTGGAGTTGGCCGCCCACCAAGCGGCCATAACCCCATACCAGAATCCGTACCGCATCGGGTATGTCGAACTGCCCACTGATAGCTCTCCCCCTGTCAAAGGCCCAGATGTCGAGCGTGGGCTGGATCCATATCTCAGGTATCTACAAGAGAGGAGGGATATTACAAGTCCTCAGTCGTCGTCTCCGACGATCCGAACTCAAGATAGTACATCGATGACTCCAAATATACCCCCGGTATCAAATCTGTACTCCGATAGACGAAAACCATCGCTATCCATGGAGGCCGGGCTCGAGGTTACCCCCCCTTACTACCCATCAATACCTCCAAAACCGAGTCAATACTTTAGCGATCAGATTCAACCTTCTTACCCAATAAAGCCGACGAGCTCACGGCCACCGTCAAAACTTAGAGCAAGCAGCATATCGTCGTACCCCTCCCCAGTCTCTCCGACGATCTCGATAACGTCCTTGTCGTCCCAGGAAAACACTAAAGGCGAGCCGATTACCCGTCCTACGATAGCTGAGTCGCAAAATAGACGCCGGAGACGAGCTGCGATGGATGCGGCTCTTAGTCTTGGCAGATGGAATGTTTCATGATGAAAAGGCATATATAACTAGCGAAGTCGTGCTATTTGCTGAGGCCCACCTGGAAAGATGGGCTGGCGGCGGACCCTTTTCCGGCTTCCTGCATGTACGATGCCTCGTGGCGACGGTTCAAAGGTGCGGGCCCAGGGAATCCGCGGAGTGGTGGTGGATGTTTGGGGAGGTGTCGTGGCTGCACGAGAGAGGTTCAAACAGGCCAATAGCTTATACCAGGCTTTGTACATGGCTGCACATACGAAATACCTAGGTATCGTTCTACGCTGAAATCCCGAAGTCCTAGGTCATCTCTAGATATAAAGTTCTTAGAGTCTCCTTTGCAAATAAGCTTAACTTACTAGTACCGCTAAGCGTCGCAAAGTTCGCCATTATGTGTGACACCAGCCGGAGCTCCTCTTCTGGCGTGTTCCTGCAGCCAGTGATTGCTCTCATAACAACCCCAAAAGTGGTAACACTGAACTTCAATGGTTTGTGGTTGATAGGGAGGTTTCCTACCTCAATGCCTTTACCGACATCACTCCCCTCGCCTACTATGATGCAGCCACAAAAGTATGTGCAACAAAGAGCTTCCAATATCGTTTGTCCTCAGCCCCTCACTGCTATTCCAACGTAGAGCGAGCTGACTAGAGCGAGGGCGCGGGCACAGCCCCAGATTCCGCTTGTTCTAAATTTGCTTTTGCGACAGCCAATACATTAGAATACAGCTTGTGGCTGCATGTTATGATTACCTAGCGTGCAGGTGGCTGCAAGGGTAAAATAGAATATGCAGCCCCAAACGCACATCCGGAATCTACGCCCATCCGGAATAATTGACCAATGTAAGCATACCCACCAAAGTAGCCTATCATGTATAGCAGGGCTGGCAAGCTCCTTGGACCAGCTTATAGTATCTTTGGAAGTGTTGTAGCGTTGCAACATAGATGAAGAAGAAGAGAGAATTTGGCGACGGAGGCCCGAGCGTGCGGCTTGACCTCGCAACTCACACATCATTGGTAGGCTGAATATGTGTGGCTGTTCCGGATAAGCGTGAATCCGGATGTACATTGGGGGCGTCACTGGAAAGCTGATGAGAGCGGTTTGATTGGCCGGAATAGTCTTTCCAGGGTTAGAAACGCCTTGTTACGCAGCAGCATGCGGCCACAAGCTGTACCGCTTTAGAATATCCGTGCAGGAGTGTCCAGACATAGCCTTGATGAGGCTGAATCTGCTCTCTTGCTTATAGACTAGGTCCGCTCGCACTAAGATTTCATGCTTCACAACGTTTCACGTAAAAATGGACCTCCGTATTTCCTCTCCAAGTACTAGGACGGAGCCTTCTCCTCTACCACGACTTGACTTATCTGATAATCTTCATGGCGGGGCATTCCACGACCGATCTTCAATAGAAGATATCTCACCGGTGTTATCCCTAGACCACAGCGCAGATGGAATGAATGCAACGCATCGAAATGCAGCTATCAACAGCTATTCGACTCAAGCATTGGCGCTAGACGTTTTGGCCAGAAAAGAGGAAATTCGCAACACGCCGTTGATCGAATCCACCTCGTTGATAGAATCCACCTCGTTGATCGAATCTATCTCGTCTACCAACGATCTTCCCTCCACCAATGCGAACACTACAAAGAGCTGGTATCGCAAGAAAGGAGCCAAAGTGGTAAAATGGTGGTGGTGGTGGGAGGTAGGAGCTATAGCACTGAGTATGCTGAGCATGCTTCTCATTATTGTCGTTCTCTCCACAGCCAACAACAAACCTCTTTCAAACTGGAAACTACCGATTCAACCCAATTCCATCATTGCCATTCTCACTACCGTTGGAAAGACCTCAATGATGGTGCCTATTACGGCGTGTCTGGCTCAGCTTAAGTGGCAGCATTTTGACCATCAAACTCGCCAACTGAATCACCTTCAACTATTCGATGATGCCACTCGAGGTCCCTGGGGGTCTATTATTATGCTATGCAGTGTCCGTTTCCAGGCCATAGTAGCCTCACTCCTTGCGCTTGTTACGATAGTAGCCTTAGTGATTGAACCAAGTGCACAGCAGATTCTGAGTTTTCCCCAAAAGCTCATTTTAATGAAAGACGCCACGGTGGAGGTGGGCGTGGCCTATAATTACACCTCATATGCGTTCATGAATAATAACGGTCTTGGTAAAGATAGTACGAACTCTTCTGGCCTCATGCCTTCTTCGAATGTTAGCTAAAATGTCGTGGATGGAGTAATGGCTTCACAGGCTTCCCTCATCAGCGGCATGACCGGAAAAGTTCCTTCGCTGAGTTTTAAATGCCCGGACTCAGCTGCAGTGTGCTCCTGGGAAAGTTTCACGACGCTTGGAGTGTGCAGCAACTTCAGAAACGTTACTAGCGTCACTACAGTTCAATGTACCACGCGTGACGACCCGTCGACGAAACGGTGCACCTGGGATTTTCCAGGACGCCTGCCGTCGGACTCTATCCTATCGTCGACCCTGGTCGAGCCTCAATATAGTAATCCACCATACTTCCTATCTGTGGCAGGGCAGGGCTCTTTCCTACCTCAGTCTCAGGAATTGAGGAACGATCAGACTACGAGTGTCATAGGTACATTGTCAACCGTGATCCTTGCCTACAACTCGGTATTGATAGATGATACTTTGCCTGATCCGTCATTGGGGGAAGCGTACTACTCAACGTGGTTCTTGTGCGAACAAACTTATCAAGATCTAGAAGGTTCACCAGGTGGCCTTAATAAAACTGCACCTCACATTGAACGGCTGTCATTTAAAGGAGGAGGTTATACTGGCAGCGAGCCATTTTTGTTCCAGTCAAACTCAAGTGGCCAAATTTACGGCTTCAGTCAGTACGCTTACATGGATATATTCCAGTACCCAGATTCAGCACTCAATACTTCGTATAGCAATGCTACATACGATGCTTCGACTCTGGACTGGGGAGGCTATCTAGCCTCCACCAATCTAAGTGTATTCACCGAGAATCTCGCAGCCACTTTGACTAACCAAATCAGGAACGCTCCACCTGCAGGCGACAACACCAACGCGACAACTTTTCGAGGAACAGCACACAAAAACGCTACTTTCGTCGAGGTCCGATGGCAGTGGCTCATCCTCCCCGTTGCAGAGACTCTGCTAACTGCGGTCCTCCTCGCCGTCTCGGTCGCAATGACCAGACAACTGCCATTACTGAAGACCTCCGTGATTGCCCTGCTGTCACACGGCCTGGATGGCCGCTGGGAAGAGGAACTAGAGACTACAAGCCCGGAGACGGCGGAGAAGCTTGAGGATTTGGCGAAGGGACTGTCGGCGTCGTTTCAGCCGAATAGCGAGGGCCGGCTAAGATTTGTTAGGTCATGAGGACTTTAGTTGAATTGAGCTCTAAAGATGGGTCGAACCTGCTTAGGGATTCTTTTTGATTTTATTACATACACATGCTCTCTGGAACACTCCCAGAAGATATTCTACATGAAATTTGCCATGTCGCTATTCGACCTGTAATGATCAACCAGTAGTTCTATGTATCTAATAGATGAACTCTGAAGCTACGCTTGCGAAGCTTCACCTAACGTCAGGAGTGAACGCTGTTACACGAGTTCAACTATTACAACCATGCAAATAACGATCTATCCCAGATACGTGCCAACTACATCTCTGCTAATACTACCATCCCTAGACTGGATAGCAAGTTGCGGAGTCTCAAGAATGCTAACGTGCATGGAAATTGCGTCACAAAGGCTAGTGTCGAGAATTTGATAGGTGCCTATTTACGGCTCATCGAAACGGCAGAGGAGTGCATGCCAACGTGGAACCACATTACCAAGGTGCATTATCTCACTGGAGATTATTACGTTCTGGATGATGGGAAGTTGAAGGTTGAATTTGATATTTTGATCCGAGTGGCAAACGCTCTCCTACGGTCGGTCAGTATACTTCATACAATAGTGATCAGACGCTCCTCTGGTCGAATCTTAGCGAATCTATAAACTTCGTGCCGCATTCCTTCCCAGTGACAAAGGCCAATTCGCTTAAAGACCCCTTCCTCCTGCGCCGGAATTAAACATAGACAAACTAGCATCTTCAGGTTCGCATCCTCCGCCAGGATCAAACATTCGATCTTCTGCGGCAACTCCAATGGCTCGTCAAGCCACCACTGACCGCAATTGAGATGCTTGCGATGGAACTGTTTCCAGATCTTCACTCTGAAGTCGTCCGAAGTAAGAAGGTAAGGAAAGGTAAGTCCGGATATAGTGAGCCTTCCTCGAATCTCGGCCTTTGTTGATAAAACTTCTTCGCGCACTTCGCGTATCTGCACTACCGACGCCAACTCTTTGTACTCGGGGTGAAGAGTGTTGCGGTACAAAACGGGAGTTTCGACGTTGAGCCATGACCATGAAGGAGCCGTAAACCTAGCAGCTGTAGGCTGAGAGTCGACAGTAACCTCCTTACTCACAGTCCACCAGGTCAGTTGACGCCAAAGTCCATCTTTCCACAAGCCGGCGACAACAGCATCACCGAATATTTGCTCCACCGCCGAAAGAATTCCCTCCATGGCCACCAGCTTATCCAGAGGCCGCGTCAGACTTCTGGCTGAATAGTTCTGAATAAGCTCGATCCACACGTTTTGCATGTATCTCTGGACTGTCCCGGGATCGCCTCCGCCAACGATGGCCCTTCGGATCAGCTTCATGGCCCAAGTTTCGGAAGACTTCTCATCGTCAAGAAGCGACGCGGAGACGGGAGAAGACTCAGAAGCAGACGTGGAGATGCAGTCCCAGAACAGTTCTCCTTTTCCATAATAAAGGATGCGAGGTGAGAGGAGCTGTTCTTGGAGGATCCAGCCCCGAGAATCCAGCGGTCCCCTCGGACGGACACCTTTGGCAACTTGATGAGATGAGGGCACGATATACAGCGCTCCCTCGCCATCAAACCAGCTCCGCTCCCTTCGCGGCATACGGAAGTCTTCGAAGCGGATAGGCCTTACGCAGTGTGCTTCTCGTGGTCGGAAAATGCCTTCGCTGTGATCTTCAGCGTCCGCTACTGCTAGTGTCAGTATTGCGGATCGGTAAACATCAGCCATCTTGGAAGACTCGGCTAGCCAATCTTCTTTCGAGTCCTGTATAATACAAGCAACGTCTAGCCATATATAGCGGAACCCTAGATTTCGGACTATTGAGATAGCATCCCGCATTGTGTTCGTCAACTCTGCTAGCGGTATTGACTGTCTTCGTTGCTTAATGTTGGCAAGCGTAGTACGTGGAAGAGTGGACGTTCCCCATTGATGACTCAAAGCAACATATGGCCCACGGTAAGAGTCCGCTTCGAGAAGTACAGGTTCTGCTAGAATTCCCGGGGGGCCTGTATCAAGAACCCGGGTGGGAAAAAACCGCCGATGCATGGCTATGTTGCACTGCCAATGGCCTGCGATACAGTTTCGAAGCCAGTGAATTGCAACTCGTGTTGCAGCCGGTGATCCTGTCCCGACGTCCTGGAGTTGGCTGGCCTCTGATAGAACGCGATCCCAATTTACTAGGTGGAGTGTTAGGAGGCACACCCATGCGGACAAGAGGTGGCGGGTGTAAAGAGGGATTTCCATGCTAACGTGTGTTCGCGATTGGGACGGTAGAGTATGACATGAGGTAACGAATAATGAGATTCGCGTAGAGGGAAGCGTGGAAAGGTGGACGGGATAGTAGTGATCGGTTTACAGAGGCGTCTTTTGTGTATACGCTTAGCAATTGTAGTACTGACCTGGGAATTGTTGGACTTCGTGGCTTTTTCCACAGAGGTATATTCGAAAGCGTTCATCGCGCACATTCATCAATCCAGAAAAACGTATGTCCCATCTTTGAAGGGATGAAAGCGATCGGATGCTATCTCTTGCAAGCGCGCAGATGGCGCAACTAGTCCGACTGTCGTGACACCCTTCCAGTACAGTCTCAAACGATATTGGCGGTCTTTCGAAAAGCCTCGAGCATGCTGAGCAGAACTTTGACTCTCTTTTAGGATCACGTGGTTCCGCTGTTAGGAACAGTGCTTTAGTCGCTTCGTCGAGGATGGCAAGATTTTCGGTATTTCTTTCTAGCCCTTTGAATTTGATATCCGAAAACATCGTCGATGGATTAGCTCCGCGTTCGACCAATAGGCACGCAGCCTCGCTGTTATAATCATCACTCGTCTCTTCGAGAAGCCGAGCAACTGAAGGTTTCGTGGCGTTGAAGTTGACGCCTAGTTGAAGTAAGTCGTTAACAACGCGCCAATGACGATTGTTTATTGCAACATCAAGCGCTGTTTTTCCATCTATGGACTGATAATAGGGATCTCCTCCAGCTTTAAGTAGGACAGTAAGGATCTTACAAAAGCCTCGATGAGACGCTACTTGTATTGCTGACCATTCAAACTCGCGGAACTGCGCGAATCCTGACAGCGTCTTTGCGATACGATCAAAATGATACTCGAACGGGACTGCTGGAACCGCGACAGGAAGATATTCGTTTCGACGGAAGAAATCGTTCGCAGTGGCTCCAAATGACAAGAGACGCTCCACCGCAGCCAAATTCCCGTAAAAAACCGCATGCATCAGTGGTGTAGTACCGTAGGTATCCAGGGACTCGACGGATGCACCTTTCGCGAGCAGAAATTCGATAATATCACCTCCCTCAGCGCCTGCTGCCAAATGTAAAGCAGTCAAACGGTTCTCGTTGGCAAGCTTGGTTTCCACAAACCCGTCACTCACGAGGTGTTCCATCAGTTCGCGGTTTCCAATTCCAGTCGCATGGAGAAGCGCAAGACCGGAAGGATAAGGCCAAAGATGCAGTGCTTTGCACTGTGACAAGAGCCCCAGGAGTTGGGCTTGTCGTGGATCGAACCTGCTAGTGTATCGAGACATTTGTCCCGGGCTCAGCTGGGTAAGATTACTTTGGAAAACGTCGGCACCGTGATCCAGGAGCACTCGCACCAACTTTAGGTCTCCGCGAGAAAGCGCTTCGATGAAAGGGGTCCTCATGCCGTCCCTGGCAACGTCCCAGGTAAAGTTTACGGGGACGCCGTAGGCAAGCATCAAATGTACCATCTCCGTCTGCCGATTGGCAATTGCGACAGTAATGGGGTGACTCAGCGCCGGTGGCATGTTGTGATGTAGGATATCGTGGCAGGGCTTCAACTTCGCCCCTTTGATCAGAAGTGTCTCTGCCATCGCAAACCCCATGGAAATAGCTTCCGTAAGGGGGAAGATGTATGTGTTGTCCCAATTTATGCCAACATCAGGGTCAGCGTTACAGTCCTCTAGTAGTCGCATTACCTCTAGTCGAGCCGGTGATTTTATATTAAGAACAAGCTGCCTCGCAAGGATATGTTTCTTCATCCTCCCCTCATCCTTGGCGACTGGAAGCTGCTGCATATTTGCGACCTTCTTTGCCGCGCTCATGACTGACAAAACGAGCTCTGGGAGCCATAGAATGGATGGAGAGAAGCGTTATGGTCCTGAGAACGCATAGATTGAGAGAATTGGGTTGTAAATCGGGCTGTTGCTGGATCGCATGCATAGGGATTTCGCATGTGGTAAAGAACGGAAAGAGGGGAGGGCTGTGGCGGGACGAGATCTAACCGTGCCAACCTTAAACGCGCGCTAAGGCGAACACCCTTCCAACCTTACCTAGGTAGGTTTAACCAGGTCCAATAATGCCAAGGCTTTTCGACGGGATGAGAAGTTCAGCCTTGCATGACTCCCCCCTTCATCACGCCAACCACCATGCTGCGCTACAGCTGCTGACCGGTTGGGGAGCATACGCCGCGGATCCAGAAGTCTCGGCTGCGCCTACTTCCTTTCCAAGGCCTCTAGGTCCAGCCATGCCCAGACACGGCTCAGCGGGAGGACTTCCTGTCTTTCCATTGACAATTGCTAACTGGGCCCAAGATGTACACACTCAAGCACAAATACCTAGGCATAGCCTCGCGTGGTTTGGCTCGTGATGAAGCACTACGTGCCCGTCCACCTTAGCAGACTTTCCCAGCTTTCTACTCCTCCTATCCAATTTTCGCTTCAAATAGCGTATTCCGAGTCACTAAGCATGACTTCAACTCGATTATTTTTGGGGCCCCCCACACTTTTCAGTGTCCTTGTTATTGTAGGAGCAATCCCTGGACCCGTAATCACAGCTGCTCCGCGCCTTGAGAAAAGATACGATGCGTATGGCAGAAGTGACTTTATCGGCTATTTCTCGACGGACAGAGCTTCGTCGTGTATGTTCTTTGTCATTATCATTGCTGATCTTTCTGCTAACACGTTCCCACAACAGATAACTACTTGCAATGCTACGGAACCCAATATGGTGAAATCAGAACCCATGGCGATTGGTATGGAGGCTGTTGGTATAGCGACATGGCTTCCTACTTTACGACTTGCTCCGACAACACCGCTTATGGACTCTTTGTATCCCCTTACGGAACCTCCACAACTTCCTTCTATTCGTCACAAAGCTGGTACTTTTCTCTGTACTTCCTTCACGCACTTAGAAATCGCTGACACTTCGAAGCACGTACCCCTGTGTTTACGACTTGATGGTGTATACGCCTGGCTATAGTTCCACGTCATATTTTGTCGAATGCCCAGCCTGGTCCCGGGATGAAGTCATGACTCTCTATCGAACTTCCCTGGCAGTTCTCCCTGAAAGTAGGTGATTTCCTGTCTGGAGCTTGGTGTTTCGTCTAACACGACTAGTCACCGTCGCAAGCACGAGTCTAGACTCCACTACCACTCTAGAAAGCTCTTCATTCAGCACCACCCCAACTCCAACCCCTACTACAGCTTCTGCTACAGCTCATACCCAAACAACTCCAGGCCCGCAGACCACCACCCCCGTTTCACCCACGGCTACTTCCACCCCTCAGAAGAAAGCTCCTATCGCCGCTATCGTCGGTGGCGTACTTGGTAGTATCCTCTTCCTCGTTCTAGCAAGCGCTCTTGGCTTCTTTCTCTGGTGGAAGAAGCGTCGCGACGCCGCCGCGAATCCCTCTGCTGGTCATGCCCAACCTGTGCATATGAGCGGCGATGGAGGGGCAAGTGCTGGAGGCGCTGCAGTAGTAGGAGGAGGTTACTACGGCGCCCCACCCGAGAAATCTGCAGCTGCCATAACGATTCCTGCCACTATGAGCCCACCGCCAATATATGCAACACAGCAAGGATAGGGAAATGCGAACGTACAACCACACTACGGCATTACACCAGCGCCGCAGAGTGTGCATGAGATAGGCGGGCAGCCGCAGCCGCAGGGACAGCAGTGGGCTGCAATGTCGCCTCCTCAGCCGATAGGGAGTCCAGTCAACCCACAGCAGCCGCAGCCTGTGGACATGGCTCAACCTATGCCGGTACACTCGGCGCCGTGAGCAATCATGATATGGCTGGGAAATTAGAATGGGCGGTTTGATGTGCTGAATGTGATGTCGAGTATCCACAAATGGACCGGGCTATCCTAATTCCATAATGAGTACGCATATGCTAGGGCTTTCGCTCCCGTTTCTTCTGCATTCTGTTCTCCTTTTCCATCCTCGATATTCACTATACGTCCTCTCCCTCTGACAGGCCCGGCTTCTGCATGCTCCACTAATAGTACTCCCTTGTTTGGCCGGATAATTATTTTAACAGGGTACTGTAGTGGCCATATTTCTAAATCATTGAAGCCTAATTCTATTTACGAGGTTCGAAATCTGGAGAGAAGAGGTAGGTACGGGGTGGAAGAGAAGAAGGATTTTGAGGCTGTAGACGTTATTCTAAGGGGAGGGATAATCGCACGCCCCCTAATTCCTCCACGCACACCCCCCTCTCATCTGATCTTCTAATTGGCCCGGAGGATCGCTCCGAAGCCTCCAATTCGCTTCCTTAGGTCGCTCACTAATTCCAAGTGCCCTCTCTAAATGCGGCGTGGCTACCCTATATTGTAACACGGATGTGTGTGAGAATTGAGCGCCGGAGCAGTGATCCGAGCCCTCCGAGCCATTTAGAAGATCAGACGAAAGGGGGATGTGCGTGGAGGAATTAGGGGGCGTGCATGGAGCTTTGGTGACGTGGAGCTAGGCCTAGTAGAGGGGGCTAATATTCAGTGAGTTGAGCTTTGATACGGACAGGAAAGTGGGGTGAGATACGACGTCGTCCTTATGTTGAGAACATTGTTTCGCCTCTGCTATTACTGAGGGAAATTCTACTGGACCCTGAATTGGACCCTGCGTCACATGCACTTCACGTGATCGAAGCGACAGGGGCTTAACCCCGCTATCAGCCGCCGCTACCAGCCGCCGGTCTGAGGAGACATTCTGATTGAAACAGCTTCTCCCGCTTTGGATAAATCCGCTTGTTCTTTCGCTACCTACGTTTTCCATCTCCTTAGCTTTGTCTCTAGGCCAGAGCCTTCTCCTAGCATTGCTCCGAGCGTCCGCTCCTTCCTCTACTCGAAGTTTCAATCTCTCGACGACCACCGGTGCCGATTACTCTCCGGACAAGAACCCGACGAACATACTATAACTAATTCACTCATGTCCTACACACTTCAGCGGCTTCCAAGCTGTTGACGTCGAAGCTAGTTCGCTGTGCGTCGTCGACTCCCAGAGCGCATCCCGGTAGGATCGTACGGTTCTTCGTTTGCGGCACTGTTTCATCGACAACCAGGCTCTATCTCCACGAATTTCGAGTCATTGCTAGACCCAGTGACACCCTCACATTATACTCATAATGGAGCTTTCAACGCGCACGCTGCCCCTCGCCCAAAAGTCCGCCGGATGGCATATATTGGACTTCAGGAGCCTGACTGGTCCTCCACTCCCAGGATACCCTCTTAAGAAAGCCAAAGCTTTCCATCCGCTATCTTCGGACGATACCCCTCGCACTCTCTTCACTCACACGGCAAATGAACACCAAATCTCCTTCATTCACCCTCTCAACACTCACCGTCTCGTGCGCCGTACCAACGCTCGGGAAATGCTCATTTATACCGATGGTTCCTGCTACGGCCACAAGGATCGCAACGGTATCTCACAGCGTCGTGGCGGCTGCGCATTCATTTTCAAACCATCGCCATACAACCTGCAGGAGAAGAGCTGTAGCTTCCGCCTGGAACGACTGGGCCCGACCGGCGTCGAATATCCGCAGACAAGCAACCGCGCTAAGCTCCGGGCGGTGATTGCGGCATTACAGTTCCGTGTCTGGCGGGGAGAGCACTTTAAAAGTATCGTTATTGGCACCGATTCGGAATACGTCGTGCTCGGCATCACTGATCTGATCGAGACTTGGGCGCAGACCGAGTGGCAGACATTTGGAGGGACGACAGTCAAGAACAAGGACCTGTGGAAGCTTCTTCTAGTGGAGATCAATAAGCTTGCGAAGGAGGGCTGTGAAGTCCACTTTTGGCTCTTGCCAATCCATCACAACGAAGAGGCGGACTGGTTGGCTAAAGAGGCCACGACTGAACCTGACGTGCCGAAGTATTTGAAGTACTTTGGAGCTTTGGTTTGAGCGCCACGGCACTTTTACTTTGTTGAAACGGATAAGGTAGGGACTAAGAGGCAATAAAGCGTGTCCAAGACCTCTGCTATTTCCTAAAACTACGTTATTCCCTAAAACCATGTCCTCGTGTCACTTTGTTTTCGAGTCATAGCCTATGGGCGTTGGTGGAAGGATTCGTACCTTACGGTGGACGGCGCAATCGCTGCACTATACTCTCGACAACAAAGCTTGAGGTGTGTAACTCTCATAATCAAATTGACCGCTGTAGACCGGAGCGGCTTCGATGCGTAATTAACAATGAAGGGCGTATAACAATTGCGGTATACACATGAAGGTAGGATGAATGTAGCTAAACTCCGCTATTTCAGTCAGGGTCGGTAGACCTGTTTCGCATCTTCCTCAACTCCAAACGGCTATCTCAATTTCTCATCAAATCGCAACCGGCCCATTTAATCTGTCTTAGCGTTGGCTGAAGTGAACCTCACTCTACTGGCGGCATAGACCACTGCCCGCGACTGATTTTACTAAACTACCTCTGCTAATTCTTTTGCGCTTGGCATTGTCAACCCCACTCCAGCTGAAGTACCTCTGCAGGGCTGAGGACGCCTGGCCATCAAAGCTCCTCCAAGGTTTGTGCCGCGGCTTAAAGTGGCTTTGCAGATGGCATATGTTTGGCTGCGCCAGCCTTCAGCTCTACGGGAGGCTTTGTGCCAACGGCGCAGCCTTTACGAACATGGAGGATAAGTACAATTTAGTGCCATCTTTTCCCTCTCAATCCTCGCTTCTCACATTGCCATTGAAGTTTTAATTAATCTATAATGCATCGTTCTCCTATTTATTTTTTGCTAAGTAGCGCGCTCGGCGCGAATGCGAAAACTTTTCTTAAAGCTATTAGCGCATATCCTCAATTATCCAACTTCACGGTCTTCGCCAAAGCGAACACAGCCATCCTCCCCTTCAGCGCAGACGCTCCACTTACAGTGCTGGTACCTGATGATAACGTATTCGCAAATAACAAGCAGACATACGGCGTCGAAGTCACCTCCCTCCCACCCACAGACCTCGCACCACTCTTTTCCTACCACCTACTCGTAGGAGCCCTCGGCGGAAGCAACTTCACAAACCCAAAAAGTACAACATGCCCAACCCTCCTAAACGACCCGTAATACAACAACAGAACTGCCGACGCCGCCCTGACCGACCAAGTCGGCAGCGCAGACAGGAGCTCTGGACAAGTCCTCTTCGTCTCTTCCGCCTCATCCAGCGGGGCCAAACTCCGAGTACGCCAGGGCGGCTCTGGCACCAATCCCGTGAAATCCGGTCTCGATGCCTCGGTCAACATGACCATCGTCAACGACGGTGCCTTCGACGGCGGCAATTTCCATATCCTCGATGGCATCCTTACCCTCCCGGCGTCTTGCTCTAAGACTGTCCGTAACTCGAAACTCACTGCGCTCGATAATGCCCTCAATCGCACTGGTATCTGGCCTACCCTCGACCATGCCCAGAACATCACTTGCCTCGGTCCTAACAACAACGCGTTCAGCTCCGCTGGGAACGCTGATTCTACGCTCAACGTTTCGGCGCTAACGAACGCGTTGCTGTTCCACACAATAGCACAACCGCTGAATTCGAGCTTCTTGACCGACGGGATGGAGTTCACGACGCTAAGTATTAACACCGTCAGAGTATTTATCAAGGGAAAGGACATCTACTTCAACAACGCGAAAGTCGTCGATGCGAATCTTCTGTGAGTAGTTGAAGTTACCGGAGATTGTACATCTGTGGCTAATCTTTGCAGGGCGAATAATGGCCTCATGCATGTCCTCGATAGCGTGATGCTGCCGCTGGATCAGGTAAATCCGTCAAGCTCGCCTACGTCTTCGAAGCCCTCGCCGACGGGCTCTGCGACGGCGGCGGCGAGTTCGACGGGGGCGGCGGTGATTGGAGTCATAAAGGCGAGTGGTTGGAGCTTGCTAGGTATCTTGGGGGCGGTAGTGGTTTGGATGTGAGAGGGGCGGGATGTTGCCTTAGCAGCGTAGGTTTAGAGTCCATTTGCCTACGATATTCTTTGAAGCGGAGTCAATGCATCCGTTGTCTGGCATCTGTGTACATATCATTCGACCTTCTATCGATGTTCAGACGCTAAGCCCTGCAAATCAACCAAGTGAGGAGATTCCAACGAGAATCTGAGCTTCATCTCAGGATGCTCACCATCATTCCCATCTCAATCTTCGACGATCATCAGCACCAGTACAATACGACGCCAATTTCATCATTCCTGTCTCGGACTCCAGAGCAGCAATCCCCAAGTATGAACCCAAACAGCCACACTCCATCCGCAACGCAACCCATCCTTTCGCTCGGCTGCAGAAGTCCATCACCACGTTCAGAGCAGAGCCGCCACCACCCGCACATGAAACGGCTCGGAGTCCGATTTTCGATCTCCTCCACGCTCCAGACCACCATAAGCTCTTCAACTGGCTCGTTTGAACGGCCAGGCTTCCAGGTGCCATGATCTCGTCTTGCAATTCGTTTGCTCGATCGCTCTGAACCTAAATCCTCCCATGAACTGGAAATCACAGATCAAACTTGCAATTTATACCCCCCACTCAGAAGAAGCTCCCGCCGCACACGTGACCCGTCCAAGTTTTTGCCTAATTAACTGCACTCATCACCATAAATCCCGCCAATCACAAAAGGCACCGTTGATGTATTTATACTCATTGAATTTACTTACTGAAGCAAGGGCGGTAACCATTCTATGAAAAGGAATCATGTAAGTGTAAGAACACTCTCAAAAGGCACAGTCCCTCCAATAACCATCTGATCTGAGAGGGATAAGCATACCAACGCCATAGTGACATGAAAGGGATATGCGTACAAGCCCCCTAACCATCTGGAAGGGACAATACGAACGCCATACCCATGTAAAAGCAATAAGCATACCAGCCCTCTAACTCGCAATACTGAAAGCTCATCGTACTCGCATACCGGATACCCGTAGTCCGCATACCCCATCGCACACTCTTTCTCCCTCTAATCCCTGTTGATATAAAGATGACTGATCATACACTCTCTTCTCTCTCTTTTCTCTGTCGCTCTTGATTCTCTCTTCACTCCCTCCCTTTCGCCCTTGTTCTCTTTTCACTCTCTCCCTCTCGGTCTCTATTCTTTCTCCCCTCGCCCCCTCCATCCCCACCCCTCTACTCCACCACCCCAACCCCCGGACTATAATAAACCGTCAACCCCGCCCCCCTCCCCTCCGTCCACGCAAACGACACATAACAATGCCTGCCCGCCTTCCCCAACGTTCCCTCAAACATCGCCTCAAACTCCGGCGCATACCACACCGCTTGCGTATCCCACCCAAACCGTCTCAACACCCTCGTCAGGTTCTCCGCCACCACCCGATCGTTGCGCACAAACGCCCACACGGGCACGTAGATCTTGACCTCGGGCTCAGGCGCGCCCGGCATCAGCTCGTAGCTCGCGACGATGCCGCCGTGGTGGTGCGCGTTCAGCGGGCGCGTGAGCAGGGTGTCTGGGTCCTCGTCCTCGGCATCGAGAAGGAGGGGCAGGATAGCGCGCAGCACGTCGAGGCCCTCCATCGTCGTCTTCGAGCAGAGGCGGCCGCCGAGCGTGTACATATCGCAGATATGCGCGATGCTGACGGGGACGCCGATGCCGGGTTTCGCGTAAGCCTTGACGCGGGCGGTGGACGGGTGGACGCAGTCGACGGCGATCATCTGGACGGTGAATTTGCGGGAGTCCGGGAGCGAGGACATGTAGGCTGTCAGGATGGAGAAGGCGGGGCCAAGGGTGTCGAAGGAGGGGCAGCGCGCAATGGCGTCGAAGGCCATGTTTTGCGCGTTTGTGGAGTGGATAAGGGATTTCACGCGGGGGATGAAGTAGGCTTTGAGGCTGATGGAGGGTTTGGTTGGGTGCAGGTCGAAGGCGAGTTGGCATTGCGGGGGGATGCGGTCTCGGGGGATGTCGAGGGCAGAGGCGGTGGATTTCGGGACCCAGCACTCGTTGGCGAAGTGGTTGAAGAGGATGCTGTCGATGTTGGTCGCGAGCGGGGACGAGGCGAGAATCTCGTCGAAGAGCTTGCGGCCCTGGAGCTGGCCGAAGGGGTCTTGGGGTAGGCCGGCGAAGGGGCCACGAGGCTCTATGGTGAAGCGGACGGTGAGGCTGGACTTTGAGATGTTCAGGCTTGGCTCCAAGGGGCATCTGTCGTGAGTGATTTTGGGAATGGCCGGTTGGTTGCCGCTGTGGGAACCAAGGGATGGAAGGATAAACTTGGCAATGAATCCGAAGTATGCATACTTGAGATGATCTGGGTATTGTGCTTTGATCATCAGGCTCTCGATGAGGGGAGTGAGGCCGTTCCACCAGTATTCCTGGCTTGCGTCCTGGAAACCAAGGCCCATAGCAATGGCATCTCTAGCAGGAATGCGCTCCACTGCCTTCTTAGTACTGGTACGTTGGGCGAAGATAGCAGAGTCTCCATCGTCGATAACGCCAAGGACTCTAGATCCAATGTGTTTGACAAGCTCGATGGTTGAATTGCCAGGAGGCGTGGCGTCGCGGGTTTTGGGCCTCATTGAAGCATTGTCTGGCCTCACTGGAGTGTTGTCCGTCTTTGGGATATCCTCTTCGGCTGGAAACTTCTCGAAAGTGTAGTCTTGGAGGGAAGAGTCTACACGAGGCCGTGCAACGAGTTGATGGCCTTTGACTGCTGGCTGAGGAGCCATGACGGGAGGGCTATCTGGAGGACCGTCAACGGCGGGAATGCTGGCGAAGTTGTGCTCCGTGTCGGGCATGATGGTGTTGTAGGAAGGGTCTGATTCGACTCCCTGAAGGCTATCAGTACCCAGTGAAAACAAGTTTGAAACGAATCTCGATGTAGCTTTCACTAAGGAGCGTCTTGACAGGAGAGTGAGGTAACGAGTTGGTGGATGGATGTGCAGGTGCGGCAAGGATTGAATGATAGGTAAGAATGGGGTTTGATGAAAGAATGGTCACGCTCTGAAGCAAACTTCTGGAATGGACGGGGTTCGGCAAACAATATGGAACGGAAATACTTACAGGGGCTTCCTGACGCAAAGCCTTTGACGAACTAGACGATGTTAGAATCTTGGAAGCGAAAGAAGGTGTGATGCGTCATACAGGAACCTCTTGAGCCTCGTGCCAGTTTGCAGACCTTTAGGAACGGGCAGCTCAGAGCGACGATGACGTAAACTCAGTCGCGAGGCTTTGCCCGAATCCTCTGCTCCGTCGCTAGGCGAGGGAGACGCCGATTTGCGGTTCCACCAGGGCGAAGACATGTTCGCAGAAGTCTCTTGGGGGGGATGTGAGCTTCGTTCTAGCTCTGGCATGCGCTGTTTATGACGCTAAAGTGATGCCGGTCGAGGTATGTGGGCAAATTAGGCGTCACGGTGGACAAGACAAGACGAAGGCAGGACGCCTTGATGGCTGTGGAGAGGTAGACTGTAGAGACGACTTGCAAAGAGGTGCAGTATGGAAAGTGAAAGGACAAGAGATGGAAAGGGTGACAAGAACATAGTTAGGGGCTTGCTGTGAGTTGAGGAAGGAGCGACTGCCTCCGATGGCAGCCGCGCTAGCACACCCGAAAAAGATGTTAAGCGGCATCACGCTGACAACTTTCTGTACGCAATGTGACGCGACAGAACATTCGCTCAAAAGCCTTCTCCAGGCTTCGCATTCTACATCTAGCGATTTCCAGGTGACTAACGTTGAGTTCGCAGCATGTATTAGTTAAAACCCAAGACCATCAGCTCAAGTTCAGTATGATATGTGGAAGTCAAATGTCCTGGCGACCGCTATGTGTGGTGAGAAGAAGGTTTTAGTTTCTAAATTGCACACTGAGTACAGAAATGTTGGACATGACATCCAAGTCTATAGCGTTAGGCCGTAATTCAGAAACCTACGAGTCGGTTATTGTACAGCAGGAAACAAGCTCGACTAAACCAAGCAAGACCGACCAAACTAAGCAAGCCCTGGAACCATCCAATGACGCCTGGTATCAGACTAACTTAGCTCCCCTGATACAAAGCAAGGCAAACTAAGTCTCTCTGACAACCTTGTCAACCGCCTTGGCAAAGTAGTCGATGTTGTTGGTGTTTAGTCCAGCCATCGAAATTCGGCCGTTCTTGGTCATGTAGACGTGAGCAGCCTCGCGGATCTTCAAGACTTGCTTCTCCGTAAGGCCGGTGTAGCTGAACATGCCAATCTGGTCCGTGATGTGATTCCAGGTTCCCGGGGTGCCCATCTCATCGAGCTTACTTCGCAGGACATCTCGCATCTCGATGATGCGACCGGACATGGTACGGAGATCTTCTTCCCATTGCGCGAAAAGAGCCTCGTCATTTAGGACAGCCGATGCGACGCGCGCACCATAGGCGGGAGGGTTGCTGATTTCCGAGCGCTGAAGGATTGCGAGCTGGGAGGCAATGCGGGAAATTGTTGACTCAGCATCCGAGGATGCACCTGTCACGAAATGGAAGCAGCCGGCACGCTCTCCGTAGAGACCCAAGTTCTTGGAGTAACTCTGGGCAATGCAGAGCTCGAAACCCTGCTCGATAAAGTATCGAATCGCCCATGCGTCCTTGTTGAGATCGCCAGAGGCAAATCCTTGATATGCGGAATCGAAGAAGGGGAAGAGCTTCTTCTCTTTCATCACCTTGCTAATCTCTTTCCATTGCTCTTGTGTAGGGTCTACTCCTGTGGGGTTGTGTGCACACGAGTGGAGGAGAACTATGCTACCCTCTGCGGCCTTGCCAATTGTGTCTAGCATTCCCTCGAAGTCGAGACCCTTGGTCTTGGCTGAGAAGTATGGGTACGTGGCGATTTTGATGTGGACATTGGTGAATATCTGGTGGTGGTTGACCCATGTTGGATCCGAGAAGTAGACGCTACGGCCGGGATAGAATTTGGAGAGGAAGAGGGCTCCGAGGTGCACAGCACCTGTTCCGGAGATGGTCTGGACGGTGGTAACCTGGGGAATCACACTATCAGCTCCGGCCGCCATGCGGATCAAGCGGCAGACTCACCCGTTTCTCCTTGATTGCGGGGCTATCTGCACCCAACACCAGCTTCTGCGATGCACTTGTGAAGTTCGCTAGGCCGGCAATGGGGAGGTATTCGTGGTTGAAGTCGGGGTCGTTCCGAAGCACCTCTTCGGCCTGACGTCAAGACCTGTCAGCATAAATGTATGAGAGCAGCTCAGCAAGCTCGCTCGAGCTGAAGCAAGCTCCAACGCACCTTCTTGACGACGGGCAGGACCCACGGCTTCGCATTGTTGTCTCTGTAAGCTCCAATACCGAGATCAACCTTCTTGTCGAAGGTGTCGTTGCGGTAAGCGGCCATCAACCCAAAGAGGGGGTCTTCGGGGGCTTGGGGGACGACATCGGCGTCGAAGTGTGTGGAGGCCATTGGGGATAGCTGGTCGGAGAGCTGGGAGAGTCGAAGTTTAGGGGAGTCAGAGGAGGTGAATGGGGATGAGCCGGTCTGATAGGCGTGCTGCGCCATTGTGTTTTGTACCCTGCCAAGGCGAGCGTACAAACTTACGCTCGTCCCGTGCCGACGTAAGTCGGATCAAATGGCGCTAGATGGCGTGTCTGAAGCTGGCCAGGTTTCGTAGGTACCGGCGGAAAGGAACGCAAACGTAAAAGACGGGGTAATGGGGTAATGGGGTAAGGGAAGAAGTTGTAGTCAGAGTAGTCTGGCGTCTGTTTGGCCCAAGTGCTGAGGACTAAAGGGCCCATTTAAAGGCGTCAAGCTGATTAAGGTCTCGGACAACGGCCGAGGCATCGCGACAGATGATGTCAAGAGGGCTGGCAGCGTCCCAGGCCGTCACGTCTTCACGGGCTCCGGTGCCATGAGGCTCTTCACCATCTTGCGAGGTCAAAAGAAGCACCGCCGCCTGCGTGAAAGCGGGGACCACGTGGGGTTCTATTCTAGGTTGTCGGTCTGGCGGCAGGTGGAGATCTTCTCTGCAGCGTGATGTTGTTTTCTTTTTTCCTTTCTGCGCTGAATAATATACAGCAGCCTGTGGAGTGTACCCACGCATGTCTCTCCACCACCCGTGCGATGAATGTAGGGGGCAATATACACGAGGCATTTTCACATGCGAACATAGTCCATCCTCCTGACCTCCATGCGCTGATATGCGTGGGAATGGATTACTCTTTGCAAGTCATGTGCAATTCTGACAGCTGAATGCGGTCTGAGTTAGTGGTTTATTCCTATTCCACAGCTGATCATGGCATGTATCGTTTAGAATAAATGGGCCTGTTTGAAGCAATTTGAGAGTGCCATCCGCGAGTCGTCAGAAAAGCAGGTCAGATATCCTGGCAAAGACACCCATGACGGGCCGGTATGACACCTTCTGCGCTCCGGGCTCGCACTTCTCTCCGCTTCCATACGCCTTCCGAACCAGGTCTTCGAAACGCCGTACCTGACCCGCCGATGGATTTTGTGTGGAGTACCTACACAGATGTGAAGGGCACGGCAGTGAAGGATGCCCCACCCAATCAGCGCGAAGCGGGACCAAAAGCCGAGGGATGGTGCCGAAGAACTCGCTCCCGCAAGATTTCACCCCGAAGTCACCACCACGTCGTCGCATCCTGTAAATAATTGCATGCATCGTTTTGCCTCACAATTTGGTTTTTGTGTCATGGTACCCTCGTAGCGATCTTCGAACCTCTCCCCGTTCTTTTGCACTTCAGCCGCCCCCACCATGCGCTCGACCGACGCTCTCCAAGGCTTCCGGCTCCTGCTACGAGCCGCCCACCGATCGCAAAGGACCTACGAGGGTCGAAGGACACTATGTTCGAGTTGTTTGAGAGTTTCACGCCCAGGGACCCGTCGCTGGGCTTCCATTGTACCTAGAGGTGGCTTGCGAAGGAGGACGCTTCCGGTGGTGTTTGCCCCCAATGCATGGAGGGGGCTCGCAACGTCACTGCAGAGTACGTGTATTGTGGATGTCAGATTATAAGAAAGCGTCTCACGGAGTATATTTAAGGAAACACCAAGTCATGGGGACCCGTGGCTGAATACAATGACCGTGTCGAGTCTGGACGGCTGAAGGAAGATGAGCACCAACGAGGTATGCCTTGCTTTTATGCATGCACAGTATAGGACACTAGAACTGATACAGTCTTTCAGGGATCGTACAAAACCTCGAAGACCTCCACGAGATGCTCTCCAAATACAGCCCCCCCGAAGTCGTCCAACCAACCGTCGAGTCCCTCAAACCGAAGAAGTCGTTCTTCTCCATATTCTCCTCCTCTTCGCCCCAAATAAAACTCCCACCTATATCAAGCCTCCTACCAAAAGGCCTATACATGTACGGTGATGTTGGGAGTGGAAAGACTATGCTCATGGACTTGTTCTATGACACTCTACCTCCAAACATCAAGGCAAAAACAAGGATACACTTTCTCAACTTCATGCAGGGTGTCCACAAGGAAGTGCATAAAGTTCACATGAAGTATGGAAACGAGTTTGACGCGATCCCATTTGTCGCAGCGGATATTGCTAGCAAGAGCAGCGTGCTATGTTTTGATGAATTTCAATGTACGGACGTCGCGGATGCCATGATATTGAGACGGTACGCTATCAATTTCTCACATTTTACTTTCCAAAACTCTTCGTCGTATTGGTCGAATTAGGGATAGACACTAAATACCCCAGCCTCATCGAATCCCTCATGTCACACGGCGTCGTTCTAGTAACAACTTCCAACCGACACCCCGACGACCTCTACAAAAACGGCATCCAACGCGAGAGCTTCATCCCCGCAATCAACTTACTCAAATCCCGCCTTCAAGTCCTAAACCTTGACTCGGAAACCGACTACCGCCGCATCCCACGCCCGCCCTCAGGCGTATACCACCACCCCCTCAACGCCGCCGCGAAAACGCACGCCGAGCGTTGGTTCCGCTTTCTCGGCGATCTCGAAAACGACCCCCCGCACCACGCCGTGCACCAAGTATGGGGCCGCGACATCGAAGTCGCCAAAGCCAGCGGGAAAGCCGCCATGTTCACTTTCGACCAAATCATTCGCCGTGCCACAGGTGCAGCTGACTACCTCGAGCTGATGCGGCACTACGAAGCCTTTATCGTGACAGATGTCCCGGGGATGGACACTCGTAGTCGCGATCTAGCACGCCGTTTCATCACCTTCATTGACGCTGTCTACGAGTCACGTGCTAAGCTTGTCCTCACTACTGCCGTGCCCCTTTCGGAGCTGTTCCTCAGCCACAACGAGCTTGACGATGCGATGAAAGGCGGACAGTCTGATGGTTCGATCCCGAAGGGCGATGATAATGAGGACGTGAGTGATGTCATGCGGCACTTGATGGATGATTTGGGGATGAATATGAGTATGCTGAAGAACTCGTCACTCTTCTCGGGCGATGAAGAACGGTTTGCGTTTGCGCGAGCGCTGAGCCGGCTGAGTGAGATGGGCGGACGTGAGTGGGTGGAGAGAGGGATGGGTCTGGAAAACAAGGGAGGCTTGAAAGAGAAGGAGGGGTGGGACCGCGTCAGGAGTCGTTGGCGGGAAGATACGCTGTAGTCCGCCATTGAGTGTAATCAGGGGGACAAGTGGTTGACGGAACGGGTTCCGCGGCGTGTGATAGCGTTGTGATAGCGTTTGAGCAGCGCATGTGGCATTTGAGGGCGTTCGCGGTACATACAGCGTCATGAGGTGGGATTTTGGCATATGATTGCGTGGGATTGGGCAGCATTTTCGTAGCGGTGAGTTCACAATACGAATCGGCTTCTTTCGGGGGCTTCGAGCCGTTGCTGTTGTTACCACATGGTCGATTTACGACACGGGTTACCTTGGATTGGGTAGACTTACTCCTATCTCCACGGTACAGTCCCAGGCCACAGGTCTAGGCATACGGACTCGGCTCGAACCTGCCCACTGAACACCACTGTCGGGGATAGCCTGGTTGCTGAGCTGGCAATTATTCAAGAGGCAGTCTAATCTGCACGGCTTGACGCTTGACATCGGCCTTAAGTCTCCGAAACCCTGTGGGGGTACCCCAAGCAGTGGCGTACCAGTGTGCCCAGACTCGTGGTCTGTCACTGTAGGTAGTACAGGATTTCTTACCTCGTGCCCGTCGGCGGCTTTCGGAGAGCTCAGCTGCTGCATCGAACTCGTCAATTGGTCAATGTTCTCCCTTTTTCACGTGTTCTCCCTCAACGTAACATCAATGATACTACTATGTCCCATCTTTCTTCTTTCTGTGCCCGTCTCTCGACTAGTCGCGGACCCCGATTGGCTCCCTGTGCTGTCTTCCTTCCTCAACCTCCCGTGCCAAATGACACCTTTTTTGTTACCATACGTGTCCCGCGTCGGCATCCTCGCCGACAGCCGGGCGTGCAGAGCTCCGAGGTCGGCGGGATTGGGGTATAAGAGAATGGCGTCCCCCGAGTCTAAGGTCGATTCTTCAGGGCAGTGTTCGGTGGACTTTGAGGGGATTGGACTGGCTATGGGAGTGGGAGGGTGGGGGTCTTCGAAAACAATCACTCATTCCATCATGGGCTGGGTGGAGCGTGCTGGGTCTGGTGGGCGTTGGTGGCGCCAAAAACGCTCCTAGAGTGTATGCCATGTGGAGGTTGGTGGGAGGTTGGGGTGTCTCGAAAGATGGAGCAGACCAAGAGATTATGTGGACTTGGTGGGATGTCGTTGAACTTTCTTTACCACTTACTTCGATGGGGAGGGTGTTGTGTGCTTGGGGTGTTCAACGACGCCTTCAAAAGTTTTGTTGGATGTGTGGGTTTCTTGGGGAATCAATATCGTATCCACAGGGAGAGATGGATCTTGCCGTGGAGAGAACTACGAGGCTGGTGAAACAACCAGTATAAATATCTCATGTGTGGGTCTCTGGCTGGAAGTCGATACCGCCCAACACTCATCTCATTTGCCAACCGCAAATGGAGAGTACCGGGAGTGCTTTGGGGTGTCTTCGAAACCAAATCTCGAAGAACGAGTTTCATCGCGAACTCCCGGTCGCTGTTCAACTCGTCGCACACATGTTCCTCCATAGGAGCGAAAAGCGACCTTGTCCGGTATCTCCCACGATTGGGAAAAAGCGGGATCCCCCATGCCCTATGGGTGGTTGCCCTGTGGGTCTCGGCATTCTGTCATCGAACGATCCGAAACCACGTGGAAGAGGAAGAAGCGAATTCTGGTGTATCTCGACGATAAGACGACGCAGACCCCGATGCGTGGATGAGTTTCTGGAGCACATTCATCTCTACCGCCAAAAGGCTCACATGTGGCCGAACCGTGGGAAAGAGCGGAAACGAGCTTCAGCAGCCAATCGAGAATCAGACAAGGACTATGAGTGGACTGCGGCGAAAGTCAACGTAAACGCATCTGAAATTATGTTGGCTGTGGAATTCAGGTCTGGTTTTTTTGAAAAATGAGTCAACTGGTAATCTGATGTGTGGGTTCCCGGCGGATGAAAATACCTCCTACACCTTCTGGAATGGTGCTATCGGGGTTCCTGTGCCAATTCTCCAGTACAAAAGGTTGGCAGAGTTCGCTCTATGTGCTGGCCTCTGGTGGGATCATAACACGGCAACAATTTTCTGCATGTCGGTCTCTGGCATTCCTGTCCAGTGGCATACACAGTAAGTATGTGCTTACATACTCTTGTATAGCATTGTTTGGGGTCCACCAGTATGCTATTGCTATTCTCAAAAAAATGGCTTTGGCAAGCCTGATAGCACTCCAGGCCGCCTCAGAGGGTGTTGAACTGCTTGAATTTAGAAAACATGCTCGGATGATGCTTAGGGTTCGCGGTGGTGTCAAAGACGAAAGTGAAGAAACTTGTGTCGCTGTCTGCCATTCCCTCCCAACATCTCCAACCCGAAAGACTGGTACATGGGACGCGTCTGTTCTTTGTGGAACTCAGTACGGTAGTGAAATGATTTATGGCCATCCGCCATGGTCGTCTCTAGCGCTCGTTTGCAGTATCTTCAACTTGAAGATATCGAACGGATCATGCGGTGGATATCAGGTACTACAAGAGATGCGACGGTATGTGCGTGAACATCTTCTGCCAGGTCCTGATGTGACAGTCAATTACTGAAGACCGGAGAAGGATGTCCGCGTACGGCATTCTTCCCTGCAGTTCCAACACCGGTATTCGAATATGTTTATGCGTCTGTTGCGCGCGGAGAGTACTCATAAAAACGAACAAAAGATCGCGGCCATGTCAAAGCATCCTCGTGGTAGTGTCTTGGGCACCCGTGGAGTTCCAACAAAAGACCGGAGGCATACGACACATGTGTGGGTCTCTGCTGGAAGTCAAAATCTGGACATTCACCGACAATGTTCGGATCCGGCATTTTCAAACTCAAAGGCAACTCAAAAAGACACAGTGGGACATACCATGTTCGGCTCCTTGGTGGACTCAACATTAAAAAGTATGCAGAAGGGAGGCGCGCATGTTAGTGTCCGGAATTCTTGCCCAGCGTCTTGAAACTCGAAACCGTACGATTTTATGTGCGGAACCCCGGCGGAGGTCAATCATGCTGCTATTTCCGCAGAATGTGAGTCTCCGGCACTCCTGTGCGGTGTCCCCAAATCGTGATCAGTGTCGTCATATGTGGATTTGGCCAGGGTCTACTGAGATATCGGACACTATTCCTCTATGACCAATTGTTAGACCGGGTCCGCCATTTAGTTCCTCGCGCTTGTTTGCGGTATTGAAAGAAAGTGCTGCAAGTTTCCATATTTGGGTTCCCGGCAGAAGTGAATACTGGTCACAAATCGTGTTTTACGGGCGGAAGAGTGGCACTCGACTATCACGATTGCATAGGGATCACTCATCCGGAGAGAAAACTCTTATGAGTGAGAGGGTTCATCTTAGACTGAGCGCATCGAGGAGCATATCGCCATTGTAACAGTCCTGCAGCTATGACATCAAACATGACTCCTTCCTAATGTATGATAAGTGGCGTCGTGTTTGGAGGCCATGCGGTAGTCCTGCCGTTTTCGAAATTGAAATCGTAGGTTCGTACTTCCCATGGCTGCCTGTGTCTGGAAGAGAAGAAAGAAGTTCTTTAAAGTGGTCTCATCAAGGGAAACATGGTTGTGGGCACAAATTTTCGTTGCCCGAGACCCATGCCTGGCTGTGCATTCTCTGAAGTGATTGCACGGTTTTCGTTACAGCACCACAGAGCCAATTCCGATATGTCCCTGGCACAGCTTCTCCAGCGTGGTCTTCCGACGCCGCAGCAACTCTTAGATCAGAAGAGTAGTAATGGTCCAGCAACTACAGTCATGACCTTGCTCCTGGACTTTTAACCTCCTACAGTCACTCGTCATAATATCCCGTGCACTCCTTTACCACTGCTTGAGGAGCCTCAGGGTATTTTCAGCGTCCCGAATACGAGGGAGGTTCGGGATTTTGGAGTACTAGCAAACTCCTAATGGTCCTCCAGACAGTGTCAACATAGTACACACAAATCGACAGTGTACCAACATCTATGGCAGGGCACTGTACTAGTACACCCCTTTCAAACAACGGTATGGGTCGATCGACAGTGGCTCGAATCGCTTCAACTTGGATAAAATGGAATTTTAAACCTGGGATGGATCTTTCTAAGATACTGAGCCGCCTCCCATAAATATGTGTGCGCAGACTCCTATCAAAAGAGTATTCTGCATTTCCCAAATGAATGAGAAGACAAACCGAATGGTGATGGCTGATTTCACAGCTCCGCAAGGTTGCCAACGTACGAGCGTTGCAAAAGGGAGCATTCCACAGACCCATGAGTCTGAGTGCGTTTCCCCAGTCAAAGCACTGATGGGCAGCGCAGAGAAACAAATAAACCTTTCACACCTATGGGTGAGAGTAAGCTGAGATTTGGAATAGCTGCATGGCATCTCGAAGACTCGCGATGGGACGCGGATATGTTCTTGGGTCGAACTTCTCGTCGAGAGAATCCATGGATAATTGTAGCAACAACGCTATTCCATACGTCCGATGTTTCTGGCTGAGAGTTTTTGTAGTGAGCTTAGGTGAGCCGGTGTGAGATTATGAAATCCTCCGAGGAGAGATGTGTCTCTCGCTCGGTTTCCTCCGTGTGCTGTTACAGTTGCGGTCTCAACCAAGAAACTCGGAAGGTGTGATGTTTCATGTCAAAACTTGCTCCGAATCTCACAAGAAGGAGGCTGGTGTCCAAATCGTCATAAATAGGATGAAATGGTTATTCGTTCGGTTAACCAAAATTGTAGTGGGAACCGATGGCTCCGGGGTTCTTTTGCTGGGGTCTAAACCATCACTAGACATACATCCTCCTGGTTCACCGCAAACCGAAAGAACGGTACATAAGGGTGAGATCAAAGGACAATGAACTCTAATCTATGAGCAAGGCGAAGCTGTCGCAGTAAATTCCCGGATGGCAAAATCGCTACTCGTATGTCATCAATAACTCCACCGGATTCTCAACGCCCTTTATTGGTGTCTGAGTTGTGTTCTCTGGCGCCGCCGCCGTTGAACCCTTCAAGAAGGATATGAAATGACCAATACGACAATGCTAGGCCGACCATGGTGTTCGGCGCAAAACGTAAACATATTCGGTTCCATGTGTCTGGCTGAGAATTTCCTGGTGGACGTGATTAGGCCACAACGCGACTCGACATATACGCTTGTTCTAGTCGTCATGGCTCTATGGATCACCAAAATTGACAGCGGAAGAGAAGGATGGTGCCGAAATCCTGTCTGCTCGCGTGGCAGCTCTTGGAGCCGTGATCTCCGATCACTACCAAAGCATACGATCCAAAATTTATTAGCCTGTATTCTTGAATGCTGTTGCAAACAGTTCAAACTCTCGCTACAATCGCTACGTGCCTCTACTTAGAATTCTCTTGAATGACTTGGCAGTGGAACGGTTTGTAGAAAAGATTGGGTATTGAACGATAGCAGCGCGAGTCTATCACCTTCACGCAATTCCGCAACCTCAAACTCAGATGAACGATGTTTGTTGGGGTGTTTACCTTTGCCTCCCTCGACATGCATAATCGGAAACAAATCTGGAGAATTTGCATGGCCCGGCCCGACACCAGGAATTCCCTCACTTTCATGTCTCTGCTTGGACCATCCGTGGAACGAGCCGTTTACGGGAGACCGAGTCGAAACCCTCTCAAACCATGGTCATGGTGTTGTCAATCGATGCAGAAACAATGGAAATGGAGCTGTATGGCTCCGAGAGTAAACGGGTATCCGATGTGTTGAGCGCCACGATGTCAGCCGTGTTGTCTACTGGTATGATAACTAGAAGTGTGCATAATCCTAGACGTACTTCTATGTCATGCGATTTACGCTAAGATATGAGCTGTTCCCGGATGAAGGACTCGATGTGGAAACTCTGGCGATGTCTCTGTTTGGATCTTCTCTGGAAGACTTCATCAGCCGGAACCCAAATCTAACACGATCCTGGAGTTGCCAGTCGATCTAAATCCGGCTGTCAAACTGGAGAACGGTCGGAATGTGTCACTCTAGCAGTCAAGTAGGGCCGTTGAATATATCGGAAGCCTTGGAGGCAGGAGCGTGATCACCATTGACATCAAAGGTACTGTTTGATTTGACTTTATGAGCAAGAGCTCGCTGGCAGTCCGCCACAAAAGCCAGGGTGAAACGAGATTTACTGTATCTCCTACGGTACACAACCCGTTTTCTACTACGATGTCCGGAGATCGTAGCGTCAGTCTGGGGAAAGAAATGGATCCATGAGCAAAAGGGGTCTTAGCTACTACAATGGGCCTTCAATACCGAGCACAGGTATGGCTCATGACGGGCTGGTCAGTAAGGGAATATGTGTTTATCGGTCCCGCGGAAAACGATTGATCCATGGTGAATATTTTCAAAGAACTCCTTCTGAACGACATCTGCCTCTCGGTACTTATCAGCTACCGTCTCCTCGCGGTCTATGGAAAGTTTTCGAGTCTTCTGAATCGTCAAGCGATCACAATTCTCGATCTCAGCATCAGTTTGGACTAGAGCAAAAGCTGCTATCTAAAGTCTAAAGCCTGAGGACGGCTCTTCCATGGCTGAGGCTCGAAACTGGGAAACATGCCAGCTGTTCATCAACAACACCTGATGGCTGAGAAAGGAAGCTTTAGCTCTACGAGGGTTTAGCCAGATGTAGAGCACCGTTGATACAATTTCACCCACGCCGAATCCACCTAAGCGACACCCTAAGCGAGTAAAACACGTGCTCGAAATCGCATACATCAGATTCGTTCCACGATTAGCAAGGCATCAACACGGCCTTGCATGAATTCGATGAGTCCGGGAAGTATAAGCCTGTCGAAAATCTGAAGGACGGTGCTCAATGGACTAGTGTTGGGTCCAGTTGCTGCTAAGACGCTCATCAGCACCAACACCAGAACACTGAAGAGATATGGGTTCGGCTTCTGTCCAGTCGCGGCGAGTGTCAATCTACCTACAGTCCGCCTGCTTCTCCTTCATGATAAAAGCAAAACCTCTCCGAAGTGGTGTCATGGTCGTTGTAGGAGATAAACATCTCTACGGGTTTCCGTGGTTGTGGTTGCGCATTACCTGGTGATCGCCGACGGAATCAATGTTTCAAAAATTACGAAAGAAAGGCCACTTTCTTCAGATCGAGATCCACGCTAATACCCTTTAATTACCTAAGCTCATTAGCTTGTATATTTAGCAGCTTATATCGGTCCGCTTATATAGAGAGGGAATTAGTCTTTTAAGCCTATAGAATTCTTAATATATAGTTAATATTTAGATATTATATATATAATATATAGATCTACTATAGAAATACCTTTCTATATAGATCTAGTATAATTAAGGCCTATATAGGCCTCTCTAATATATATATAGACTAGCTAGATTTCTATATAGAATTAATATCTATTATTCTCTAAATTCTTATATTATGTAATTAGAAATATTATATCTAGTAGCTTAGTTATAGTTCTAGCCGCCTTTAAGGCCTTCTTAGAGAGCTATTAGGTTCTTAAACTTAATAGTATAGAGCTAGCTAAGGCTATATTCTTATAATTAACCCTTAGTAATAATAGAAGATATTAGCTTCTATAATTAGTAGAATTTTTAGATTATTATAATAATACTAAGCCGTATTAATAGTTTCTAAAAATTAACCTAATTAGTAATTAATAATAACTATTAATAATAGCCCCTAATTAGCATTAGGCTAGTATTATAGTATAACCGCCTATTATAAATATTCTTATAAAAATTAAATAGTATAGGTCTAAAGAGCTCTTAGCTAGAATATTACTATAGGATTTTTCTATTCCTTTTAATACTTCTATGTAACTAACTACGCGTTCTATTAGCTACTAAAGTAAGATTAATAGTAGAATAGTAAGAAGAATAATATTATAGCTTAATAGAGCCTAATAATTATATAGTAATTAGAAATTCTTATAAGTTAATTATAAGAAGAAGGCGGAGAAGTCCTTTTAAGGATTCTTCCTCTCTAATAGGATATTAAAAAGTATTTAAGAAAGAAACTTAATACTACTATTTTAGCACCCTTTTCTTACTCTTTAATTTAATTATATTATAGTTATTAACTCTTTTCTACTCTTTCTTATCCTTAAATATTCTATAACTCTTAGCTTTCTTTTATATTTAGTAATAGATATTATTATTTTAATAGATTATTCTTTAACCTTTAAGAACTCTTCTAAAGGCTCTCTTAGTTTAGCACTATATTTTATAATCTATCTAATCTAATATTAGCCTTATAGGCTAAGCAGGCCGCTGCCCTAGAACCTATTAAGCTACTAGTTTAAGGTCCTCTAATTATTTATAGTAGTGCCCCGGCCTATAATCTAGAGCTTACCTATTAAGGGCTATTATTTGCGCCTTCTTTAGATAGCTATTAATGCTTTTAAGCCTCTATAATAGAGTATATAATAGATTACTAGAAACTAGAACTCTTTAGTTTTATATTAGCTTCTTCTATATAGTAGTAGTAGGCTACTATACTAAGATAGCTATAAGCTATAGTTTCTAATTACTATACCCGCGTTAAGAATATATTAGATAACCCCTAGTAGTAGCCTACTTCTTAGAGTACTATCTACTCTTAGGGTCTATTATCTAACGCTTCCTTAGATTATCTAATACTAGACTATAATAAAGGTCTATTAGAATAAACTATATAAGAGCTCTAATAAGCCTTTAAGAAAATATTAGCTATAAGAGAACCTTATTTAATAGTACTACCTAAAGTCCTTATAAGGACTTCCGCTATATAGTTAGGTAAAGTTAATAATAATATATACTCTATCTAGATAGTTTAGATGCGCAACTTTATTACTATATAAGTAGACGCCTATTAATAGGTTTACTAGTAGATGCTAGAAACTTAAAAGATTTAGCTAGCCGGTAGCTATATAGCTAGAACTGTAGCCGTTTAATAGAATTAAGATATTTAATAGTACTACTAAGGTAATACTAAGTTTACTATATTAGATTAGTTTTTTACTACCTTTAGCCGCTACTATAAAAGCGCGGATATACTAAAGCAACGCTAATATTACTTTAATAAGATAGTATAGATAACTAGTACTTAGTAGTTCTTTAATAAGCTTATTAGGGCTGCTTATATATACCCTCTTAATATAGCTTTATCTAATCTTAAAGTATATTAACGTGCCCGTGTAGGTTTAAAACCTAGCCTTAAGTTTTATATTAACGCCTAAGCGTAGGCCCCTCCTAATTTTAATAAATAGATAGCGTAGGTTGCTACAGCTAATAAGTATTAGATCTTCTAGTATAAGAGAATAAGAAACTATTAGGGCCGCCTTAATACTATCTCTAGGGCTAATAAAGAATTAAATAATAATTACTTCTAAGTAACTAATATTAATCCTAATAAATATAAATATCTAGACGCTAAAAATAACGCTAAACTTAACGCCTTTAAAGGTAGAAATACTACTAGATTTTAAGAACGCGGTTAAGGCTATAGCGGACGTAGTAAAGGTAATACTTAATAGAATACTAATACGCGTAAGTACTATAATTATAGTAAGAAGGGCTATATTAAATATAACTATACTTAGCTAGCTAAAAAGCTATTAGAAAACTAGAAGGGTTAGTAGCCTTAGAGCAACTAACTAACCTAAAAGATAAAACTTCTACTTTTTATAAACTTATAATAGAGAAGAATTAGCCGCCCTTTAATAATTCTTCTAACTAAATTATTATTAAATTAATAGAAGAAAGAATCTACTACCTTAACTCTCTAGATAAATATCTTTTAGAATATAAGAAAACTTTAGAACTATCTAACTATTAGAAAAGAACTACCTTTTTAATTAACTATAGCGCTAATTCTATCTATATATTATTAAAGCATACTTAATATTAGCTAAGAAACATTAAAATAATAGCCCCTAAGGTAGTTAAACTCTCCTTAGGTACTACTATAATTAGTATAAAAGCCTTAAAGATTCTATTTAAGATCTATACGCTATTAGGTACTCTAACCGCATATATTCTAGACCTTAAAGGGTATTAATATATTCTTAGTATAACCTAGCTATAGTAATACTAAGCTATTATTAACTTCTTTACTAATTCCGTTACCTTGTAAACGCAGGTTAGCCGCAACCTAAAGATTAAACTAGTAGCTTATTAGCTTAATATATTAAGCCCTATTATAGACCTTAGTCTCCCTAAACTAGAATACTAGGGTTTTATTAATATAATATCCTATTAGGAGTATAAGAGGCTCTTAGTAGATAAGCTTAATTCTACTTACCTTTATATTATAAAAGCTTCTAATAAACTAATACTAGATTAGATACTATAACCCGGCACTAATCTACTATTAGAAGATAAGAATTTATTACTTCTAATTAATTATATTACTACTTCTATGCAAGAGAAGTTCTAAGAGCTTCTTAAAGAGTATAGACCTTATTTCTATAATATCCTTCCTAATATTCTACCGCCTAAGCATAGATATAACTATCTAATTAATACTAGAAATATAAAGCTAGTAAATAATACTATATACTGCCTCTTATATTATTAAATAGAAGAATAGACCTAATAGATCTATAAGCTACTAGAATAGGGCCTTATCTAAGAGTCTATTAGTACCTAGAAATCTCTAGTTCTTTTTATTCTAAAGCTAAATAGTAAGTAGTAAATATATATTAACTATAGAGCACTTAATCTAGTAACCTAGAAAAATACCTACCCCCTACTACGCATTAATAACTACTTATAGTTATTTAGGAAGGCTAGATTCTTTACTAAAATTAATCTAACCTCTAGATATTACTAGCTGCGCGTTTATTAATTAGACATCTATAAGACTACTTTTAATATAATTAAAGGGAAATTTAAATTTCTAGTTATACCTTTTAGCCTCTATAACGCTCCTACTACCTTTTAAGCTATTATAAATAACACCTTACAACTATATCTATATTAATTTATGCTTATCTATATAGATAATATTATAGTGTTTTTAGAAATATTAAAAGAGTATCTTAACTACCTCTAATTATTATTTAAAGCTTTTAGAAAGAAATAACTATTTACTAAAACTAATAAGTACTTAATTACTTAAGAAACTATTAAGTTCTATAGCTATATAGTTTCTTACGGAACCGTAAAACTAATAACTAATAAACTAGACGCTATTTAGTATTAGCCTATTTCTACTAATATCTATAAGGTCTAATAGTTTATTAGACTAGTAATATACTATTAAAAGTTTATTAAAAACTTTACCTATATATTAGCACCTCTCTATAAGCTTCTAAAGGAAAGCAACACTATAATATAAAAGAAAAAGTACTAAGCTATTATATAGAATATTAGCTATTAAATTACTTTTAACTTTCTTAAGTAAAAGCTTATTAAACGCCCTATACTTACTCTTATTAACTAGTTAAAGCTCTTTTAGATTAAAATAGACGCTTCTAATTTTACTATTAGAATAGTTCTTCTCTAATAAAAAGAAGACGGTAAGTAGCACCCTATTGCGTTTAATAGTTAGAAGCTTAATAAAGCTAAATTAAACTACCTAGTTTATAAAAAAGAACTTCTAGTAATTAAGAAAGTACTTAGAATTTAGTAATACTATATCTAAGAGAAAGAATTAATAATTATAATTAATTACTACTTATTATAATACCTATAAACTACTAAGAAAGCCTTACTAAGGCTTACTTAATAGATTAAGGATTTCTAGTAGTATAACCCTATAATATAGTATTACTTAGAAGCCCTTATAATAGTACTAAATATAATTAGTAGGCGCCCTAATTTTACCTAAGAACGCCTTATAGCCCTCTTTAAGTATAAAGATTCTAATATAGAGTATATTAAAGATTTAAAAAAGTTCCTTATAATAGGCCTTAAGCCTACTCTCTCTAAATAGCTATTAAAGGCTAAATTAAAATAACACTAGCTTTACTACTAAAGAATCTATCTATCCCTATATTAGAACTTTATAATTCTAAAAGAAGAACTATACTATTACTTTTATAAACCTAATAGTAATTTAGATCTATATACTCTTAAGAATACTATACTATATATTGCACCTTCCTATTATTAATAGGTTCTTAATAGAACCTACTAGCTAGGCTACTTTATATACTATAGTATGCAGAAGGCCCTATAAGTATATAGCTAGTAGCTAATAATAAGTTATAATACTAATAAATACGCTTATAAGTATACCTTATGCTAGCTAGTATAGAAGGAAAAGATTATTTATAAACTAATATTTTATTAGGTTAAAGATTAAGATCTATTTAATAAATAGGGCATTAATTTAATTAGCAGATTGCTATAATTAATCTATAGGAATTACTAGATTATTACTACTATTAATTACGCTATAGGTTAGCCTAAAGCTATAGCGCTTTCTAATACTTAAGCTAAGACTATAGTAATATTTATCTATAAAAGAATCTACTACTAGTATAGACCCCTAGCAGCGTTTACTTTTAATAATAGTTTAAACTTTCTTTCTAAAGTTATTATAGTACTATAAAAGCTTATTAAGACTTACTATAATATTATAACGCTATATTACTCTTAGGTAAATAGTAAGGTAGAGAGGCTTAATAGAGTCTTAGAAAATATTCTTATAAAGCTAATAATTAATTAAGATATAGCTATATAAAATATCTAGTTGCCGGCTATAGTATATATAATATATACTTAGAATACCTTCTATAGCTATACTTCCTACTACCTTATATATAGTAGACATCCTTAAGTACCTAATAATACTTTAGTACTAGCTCTTAATAAGACTATAGATAAAGAAGCTAAATTAGAGTATTATTTAGCCTGCATTAGGAAAGTTTAATATATGCATGTACTAGTAGAAGATTAGCTACTAAAGAAAGTAATTATAGCAGGCCTATAGAATCTACAACCTCTATCTAAGAAGTATCTAGTTACTTAATAGAAGATTAGTTCCTAGGTACTCCTTTAAAATAAGGTTAAGAGAAAATTTAGAGTAAAATAGTTTAGTCTATTTAAGATTATTACTACTTATTCTCTTAGTACTTATACGCTTTAAACGCCTACTAATTAAGTATTAAAGAACCTTATTTATAGTAATAGGTTAGTAAATACACGCATTAATGCTTATATAAAGTTTTAGAACTAAAAAGACCCTAAATATAGCTTAGAATATTCTAATAATATATTAGAAGATAACTAAGTACTTTAAAACTAAAAGGATTTTAATAATACTAATAAAGAGCGTGCTGTATATTAAGAAGAAGTTAAACCTAGTAATAATACTATTGCGGATATATTAGATATAGATAATACTAATAGAAAGCTATAGTTTAAGTTTACTATAATTTCTAAAGTAGAATAGAATTAGAAGATTACTAAGTATTAATTAAAATAGCAGCATAAGGGCGCGGAGCTCTTCTAGAAAGAGAAGAAGAATACTTAGAAACTGCCTAAACTAAAGCTACATTAAATACTAAGAGATTTTAAAGAGAGAGTTTTTAAGAGAGACTAACAGGCTACTAAGAAAAAGAGACCTAAGAAGGGTTAATTAACTATTATACTAGCATAGGTTACTAGCTTTATAGTTATATAATATAAAGATACAGGTAAGACTACTATAAATACCTATTAGAAAGTTTATATATATAAGCTAAAAATAAGTTAAGATAAGCTTAATATTCCGCAGGGAACTAGTAATTACGCAGCACCTATAGAATAACCTAATAATGCATTAGTACTAGCTATAGATACTAATAATAGAAAACTATTAGAAATAGCTTAAGATAGTAATAGAACACCTAAGAGTATAAATACTACTACCTAATTACCTAATGCTATATACTAAGATAATAATAAGTATAATAGGGATACTATTATTATGCGGCTAAGGGGTAATACTATTATTTAAACTAATAATACTATAGAGCTATAGAATAAAGAAATTAACTTAAGAGCTAAGAATACTAAAATGCGCATAAATAATAAGTCCTTAGATAAGAATGCTAACTCTAATATTTAATTAGAGAGCTTCTCTAGCAGTAATACTAGCATAATAGATATTAAAGATAATAAGAATACTAGTAGTAATTATAAGTTAGATTTAGATAGTAATTTTAATATACCTATAATATAACCCACCTAAGCTCTTAATATAGAGTTGCGCAGAAGAAAGCGCAAGAGAGCTTAAATAGCGCTTCTATTTTAAGCTAATAGAGTATTAGAAGAACTCTATATATTTATTACCTAGATTTCCTTTATTAATTTAGATTTAAGCGTTTAATTCTTTATTATTACTTATTTAGCTATATTTTATCTTTAGAGAATTAAAAAGATAATAAATTTAAGAACCTATATTAGAGATTAACTAAGCTAAGCTTATACTTCTATTATACTTAACCCTTCTTATATCTAGAAGGGGAGGGAAAATTAATACTTTTCTATTAATACTAGCTAAGCTAATACACTCTTAGTCCTTCTAGGTAGCTATTCTACTACTAGAACTTCTTCTACTAGAACTCCTATAGCTACTACTACTACTAGAATAGCTATTATTATTCTTCTAAGGCTATTTTAAAGGCGCGCTCTAAGTTAATATATTTTAGCTATACTTACTAGCCCTATTCTTCTAGAGAATAGTATTTAGAAAGCCTATCTAATACTAAGTAGAGTTTAAAGGGGTCTCTTTAGTAGAGTTATTATTATTACTAATAGATAACTAGAATAAGCGGCGGCTTAATAGTATATTAGAAGTAGGCTCTTAAGAGCGCTATAGAGAACCTAAAGAAGAATAATAAGAGGTTAAAGAAGTTAAAGAAGTTAAAGGCTAAGTAGAAGAGGTTAGAGAGTATTACCTTAGACCTTAAGTACTAGAACCTAAAGTAGCTATATTTTCTAAATCTAATACAGCTATAGATAATTACTAGAAGCTAGATCTTAAACTAGAAGCCTAAGTAGAAGCACTACTAGAGCTCTATAGATAACGTTAAGCTATTAGAGATTTAAAAGTATAAGAAATACCTAGATTATATAGTAGTATAGTAGTCTTTCTTTAAATTAATTCTATTAGTAGCTATATAGCTAAGGCTAAGTATACTACATTCTTAGCTAGGTTTTTAAGGGATTCTTAGTTATAAAGAGAAGATATAAACTTAGTAATATTATAGCAACCTTATTAAATATAAGCCCTAGTAGTCTTTTAATAAGCTATTAAAGTCTATTCTTCTATAATAGGTATTAGCTAAGTTCTAAAATACTCTAAAAGTAAAGCTAAACTTACCTTAGAATAAATAAGTCCTCTTACTACCCTACTAATAATATTCTATATAGAATTCTTAGTAGAGAGAAGAACTATCTAGATTATAAGCTTAAATATATTTACTAAACTAACAGCCTTCTAAGAATATTCTTAGGTAGTAGTTGCAAGCCCTAAAGGTAGAAGAAGCCCTAGAATTCTTACTATAATCTACCCTTAAGCCTAAATACTATTTAAGAAGCCCTATAAAGCATAAAGTATAGCTATAGTTCTTATTTAAAATTAGTTTATTATTTCTAATATTACTAAGAAACTCTTAAAGTAGTATATTTCTCTAAGCTCTACTACTACCTTTAAACTTTAGAGGGTATTTAGTATAGTTTAAATAATTAAAAGATATAGTATAGTATTAGAAGGCTTAAGAAATTAAAATAGAATTATTAAAAGCTATTATTATAGCTATAATGTAACTTCTATTATAATATATTTCTAATATATATAACAGCGTTATATGCCCTCTAGTATATAATTACTATTATATAACTAGGCTTAGCGCTAGCCTTGCCTACCTTTTAGCCGGCGCTCCGCGCCCTTCTCTCTCTCTTATAGCTACTTTATCTATATATACTAATATTAGGTCTTCTCTTACAATCTACTATTATACTATAATATAAAGTAGCTACCCTTCTAGCTTCTAGAAGTTTCTAGAAGTACTTTTTTCTACCTACCTATCTACCTATATATATACCTAGCTAATTTAATA